>PVIY010041994.1:0-21247 GCA_004026745.1 Myrmecophaga tridactyla | reverse complement strand
TGGTTTTAATGGCTTCAATTTGCCAAGCCCTGGAGTCTGCGTTCTTTGAGAGAGGGATTCCACCTAAGTTGGGCTTCACCCCTCCCCTAGGGAAGGCGCATGTGGGAGACAGCCCTGAGAGCAGTCTGTTTCTGCCTGTGTGTGGGGCAGTTGCAGCCCGAGAAGTCCCGCCGCTGAATCTGGAGGCTGCCAAGTCTCCATAGAAACCGTCACGAAAACCCCCGTTTTGTCCGCTTTCCTCTTTTTTGGTTAGCCCAATAAGCGACTTCTGACTTGCCCGGTTTCGCGTGAGCTGGGGGCCTATTTTTCGTAATCAGAATTTGTTTATTAATGCCGCAATTGGCGCTTGGTTGGATTCAGTCCCTGCTACTGTTTCCTTTCTCTCCGCAAAGCCGCCTATGGGGCAGGGGCGCCGGGCGCTGGGCGCCGGGCACCGCAGCTTTGGGGAACTCACAGATCCGGCGAGTTGCCGTCGGTCTAAGCTGCTCCAGTTCTGGGTGCGCTGTGTGTTCGGTCACTATCGTGGTTCCGGGAGCTATTCTGTATTGTTTCTGGTTATCTAGTAGTTGTTCTGGAGGACGAACTAAAACGCGCACCTTGCTAAGCCGCCATCGTGGCCCCCCCTCCTATAGTAACTCTTATGAACTCTTCATATCACTAGAGGACATTTTAACTTCAACCCCGGGTGGATGGGACCACCTCCTTATAACCCCTGACAGTACTTGGTTTGCTTGCACATCTGGTATCACCCCCTGTATAACTCCATTATGGCCTTTGAGAGAGAGTTTTGTGTTTTAGTTTATATTATCCGCCATGTATATTATTATTCTTGGGAATGAGGTAGGGAACATTTGAAAATCACTCACCGAACCAAGTGAGCCCCAATCTTGGTGCCCCTCCTTATCGAACTAGGCATCACAGGCTCAACTGCAGTAGTGAGAACTTCAGCCCTCATCACTGGGGACCAAAATTTTAAAACCCTGAGCCAGCAAGTTGATCTGGATCTTAGTGAATTAGAAAGCTCCATCAGTCACTTAGAAAATTCCCTAGATTCACTAGCTGAAGTCATCCTCCAAAATAGCAGGGGCTTAGACCTCATATTCTAAAACAAGGAGGATTATGCATGGCTCTCGGAGAGGCCAGCTGCTTCTATGCCAACCCCTCAAGGATAATTAAAAATAGTCTGTCCCTAGTCCATAGCAGGTTATGAGAGTGGGAGGAACACTGAAAAACTGAAACCAACTGGTATGAAAATTTATTTTCCTGGTCCCGATGGCTGAAAATGCTCTTGTCCACTGTAGCAGGGCCCCTAATTCTCATATTATTAGGCTTAATGTTTGGTCCCTGTGTAATCAACTGTCTAACCTCTTACATGCAAAGAAGAACACAAACTGTTAAATTATTAGTCCTTTGAACCCAATATCAACAAATTTATATTAAAAATGAAGGAACAATGATTTGATTCTTTCATAAAACCAGTGGGGAATGTGGAGGACCAGGAGCAATAAATCAGGCCCCAGCAGGGAAAGTCCCTAAAGATCTGGGGTGGAAAGTCCCCAGGAGTTATATAATGACCAATGTTAGGAAACTGAGGAAATGGGATGTGTTTTGACAACAGCTTACAGCATTTTTCTGCTTCTGTGATTAAGCTTGCTTGCTAGCAACTACAAACCAGGATGTGGTTTTAGCCTTTATAAGCTCACCTTGAAAACCTCTGGGGGCTGCTCTCTGAATCTTCCTTCTTGGAGGTTTCTTAGGCAAGTCACTGGCTGGCTAATAAAGACTCCAAATTGGCTTGCAGTTTTGAATTGTGTGGTCTCTCTTTCGGTGTGGCCCATGACAATTGTTGTTCTCACCAATTTTCAAGTTCTGCAATGGAAGCTCAGAAGGGTTTATCTGTCTTATTCATGGCTACATAGCTAGTTAATGGCAGAATTGGGATTCAGTCCCAGCTGTCACTAACCCAACTTAATTTAAAAGAAAGTAAAGACATATGTTCCTCAACAATGAAATATAAATTTGGGGGATGGGGGTGGAGTGAAGAGCATATAATGCAGAGTTCTTTCACTGATGGAACAGCCAGAAATCATGAGGGCTACACTATTTTGGATTTTCCCACTGTTTAAGGTAAATAGAGCAAAAAGAGTCAGGCTTCTCATCTAGAAATATTTATCTGAAATGAAGCACAACCAACAAAAATTCCTATACTGGTCTTTGATATATAAGCAAACACAGATAACAAGGAAAAAGACATCCTGCATTCAGTGATCATAATAAGATATTTTTAAAGGGTTGAAAATAGGAAAACCTGCTTTTTCCAAGTTAGATTCAGATGGTCAAAGATGATCTGCTCATCAAAATGAAGTCACCAATTACCTCTAGGGGTTTTTAGCAGTTGGAGATATTTAGTTTGTGGCATCTATGTATGACTATTTGTCAATTTACTCACAGAGAAATAGAACTACTCTTTATTGCTGCATGTGATCACTAATTACAAAAGAGAATCAGTTAAAATTCAAAGAGTTTTATATGTATCACATCTCATTTAATGGAAATATGGTATTATGTATCTCACTCAAAATTACAAACACAAACTTTGGATATGTGTCTTCTGTGTTACATACACAATAATTTGCAGGCAAATGCTAGGTAATGTGGATGTCTGACTACTGTATCTAATCAAATTGGATGTAGTAATTAGTATGGCTACAAAACCCTATCACATATGGAAAAAATCCATTGTGCAAAATAAGCTGAAAAGTGGGGCTTCCATTAAAACTTGGAGCACTTGTTTATGTTTTTGGTTGGAGAGAGATTTTACTAAATTTGGAAAACTCTTTTTAGAAGTTTTCTCTAATATAAGCCCTCCTTAAATTGGAGTGAAAAAAAAATCTTATAAAAGGAAAATTTACCACCTGTTTTTCTCTCCTCACCATCACTTTTTATGATGAGTTGCAATTTATTTTTTTGTTGCATGTGATGCCCAGGAATTCTTGGTTCTTACCCAAACAAGTCAGTAAGGTAAGCATGACTAAATGGAATGATTCAACTTTAATCATGGGCTTATACCCATGATTTATATAAATTTATAAAATTTGTGATGTTTTCATTGTCTTATAACATGTTTGAGCTGGAATAAACTTGGTGACATAGTTACAGAGAAGTAAATTGAGTTCCAGAGTAGAAATGATTTACCCATGATGACAGCTAGTTCATGATAGAACTAGAACTAGAACAAAAAATTCCTATCCTCTAATTTATAATGTATTCTACCATGTTGTACCACTTCATCTGCAGATATGGGAAGAAGATAATTATCTCTTTTTCTTTTTTGTGTGTACTTATGAATTTAAGGAATGCATTCATGAAAAGTATTTCCTGAACAATGTGACTTAAGAGAGAAATTTATTACAGGTAAATATATAAACTGCTGCCTGTGCTGAGGAAAAGAATGTATGACAGCAATTTATTGTTCTTTTTTATCATAAGCATTCTTTCTCTAATTGATGGTTTACAAAACATGTCTATTTAATTCAATTTTGTCTTTTAAGCAAAATTCAGGAATTCAACCCTTAATGTAAGAAGATTTATTGAAAGAGAAATATTTATTTATTTTTTGCATGGGTAGGCCCTGGGAATCAAACCCTGGTCTCTGGCATGGCAAGCAAGAACTCTGCCTGCTGAGCCACCATGGCCCTAATGGTTGTTTTTTAATATATGGAACAAGGAAAAGAATCATCAAACAAAATGCCTAAAATATTTACAGACCATATGTCCCATTTTGAAGGGATTAAGACTGTCAAAAAAGGGGGAAACCACTTTCTATTTTCTGAAATTGAATGATAATATTAAATGATGATAATTTTTTTATCCTTGTGTCATTTTGTGCCTGTTTTCCAACTTTAATATATACAGTCACAATATGCCTTAGAATACCATTTCTGTTTGAATATCCATAGGCTATACATTGAGTTGCTGTTTGGTACATAGTGGGAACACAGGCTCAGGCACAACAGATATTCTCAACAAATGACCACTTTATTACTTGTATAGCACAAAGGGTACGAAAGAGCAGGAGGAGATTCCATTATGGCTAGTTCCCTTGGGAGGCCAACTGTTCAGGTCATCATTGGTAGATGGTGGCTCCCCATGCCCCACTTTGCATATGAGATGAGAGATACCTATGCTTAGGAGGGCTGAGTATTTATATATGCCAGTGTGTATGGGTCTGGCCACTGAGAGTGCTCATCCTGATAAGCACCTGAAACTATTTGTGGCTGTTTGTGGATTCCAGGTGCAGTCAGGCTGTTCCATTAGATGTAATATCTCCTCTGGGCTGTGAAATATAAATATATTGAAACATTTGCCCACAATAGAAAAGGAGAGGGGGGTAGATGAGGGCTGGAAGATGGCTGCTAACCATGTCCATGACTTCCCCAGCATAGGTAAGAACAAGGCATAGCTTTATGAATATGAATGATTGATATAGAAAATGGATGGCTTAGAATTTGGTATTTGAAGTTTCATAACATTCTAAATATACACATTTAAGTCTTTTCACTTGTTAAAAGCTGTCTTTCCTAGCCACATCAGCACTTTTCCTTGAAATTCACTTTTCTCCTTTCCTCTTCCTCCTCTTTCATATTCCTTTCCTTGGTCTTCTCCTGTATATACCAGGGCTTATGTATTTCCCTCAGTTAACTTCTTTGTCTTCCTTCCTTTAGACATTTCTTTATTGAAGGTCCTAGATGTGGTGATTAGGGGCTCTGAATTCACAGAATGGCTAAGACAGATAGGCCTATCACATATCAGTAATGAAGCCAGCTACATCCTTCATGGGTGGCTGGCTTTAAGGTGGAAATGGCTTGATAGTTTGGTAACCCACTCTTCCTTTGAAGCAGGTGCCCTTAATTTTTCTTCACTGGATGCAGTATAGCATTATTGATATGGCTTAAATGGTTTTGATTCATTTCTGACAGGGAAACCCCAGAGGTTTCTGTATTCAAAGGGGGAAAGGGGAGATAAGAATGATTGAGATCTTTAAATAAGTGTTGGCAGCTACACAAAAGAGAACCTTCCATCAACCAAAATTAATCTTTGAACCAGTTAGACTATTGGTCAATAAATAGAGTTGAGAGAAATTTCAAGTAAGATATCTATCTTTGATGGTCTAGAGAAAAGTAGGCTTAATAACATATTACCACTCATTTAAAATGTCTTCACCTTGTGTATAAGGGAAACTAAAATTAAAGGTCAATTTTCTTGAACATTAAGAATAGAAATAGGCTTAAATAAATCTTCGATAGAAATCAGAATCTGAACTCTCAGTTTCTGGAAAAGTCTGGAAAACTTTGCATTCTCAGATAGGGCACTTCTCTTTTAAAGAAAGATAGAATTGGACCTTTGTTTCAATATTCACATAAAGATGAAATTTATTAACACAGGAAATAGTCCAGAATAGTTTGTGGGTAACCTTACAAAGTGTTCACTTTCTTGCTCCTTGTAAATAAAGTTCATGTTAACAAAGGCATTTTTTCTAGACTCTCATGTTTTTCAGAAAATTTTGTACATATTCGTTAAGGCTAATCATAGATAAACTTTGGAAGGAAAGATTGGTATTTTGAAATGCTCATAAATACAGTACTTCATTGTTCTATTAGGAATTAACTATTAGTGGGTTTGTGGAATCTGAGAAAGTGATACTTGATTTACTTCACATTAACAGTCAGATGTCAACATACAGAGATCATAGAGGCTAAGAAGTTGTTTTATTTAATATGCGGTATTGACTTACTATTTATTGACCATACTTTGTGTATCATTTTCTAGGCAATTATATTGCTAATCTTATTGTACTTTATATAGTAGAACTGATCTATCCAAAAATACATTTTCAGGAAAATAAAGACAACTTCCTTGGTAGTTAGACCTATATATCCTTAGTTGAAACTGTTTAGACCTAATCTTTCTTCAAATTGCTGTGAATTGTATACATCTTCCCACTGTATTGTTATTGACTGGGAATGTAACTCATAAATGGCATTCACACCACTAAATTGCCATAATCAACTTATAACTGCTCATGATCATTTTAATTTCTCTTTGAACATTGCTTACCATTATTGTAGAAGTTAAATGGAATGGAACCCCATGTAAGTAAATAGACAAGCAGATGAAATATAGTTCTCTAAAATATTATATAGCTCTACAAGTCCAAATAATTGTATGCTGATTTAAGCCATATTTATTTATTTGTCCATCAAGGTTCTCTTCTGGACCACTTTTTTTTCTCTCTTTCTCTTTTTGTTCACTCCCTGGTAAACAGATTACATTTCTCATGCACCATTGTGAATTTTTATATATCTGTCTCTCCAAATATTCTAGCATATAGGTTACTCTCACATTCTGTTCTAGACATTTATTGCTGCATAAAAACTATCTGTAAACTAAGTGGTTAATAGTGGCTTAAAAGAACTGCAATACCATTATTATTACTGTTAGTAGTAGTAGTAGTAGTTGTTGTTGTTGTAATAGTTTTTTATAATTACTGTAATTGTAAAATTACAATTTATAATTGTAAATTGTCCTGTGCAGGACAGGAATATGGGAAAAATTAAACAGAATGATCCAAACCTGACTTGTATGGCATAAACCTGGGCAGGTGGTACTGAAGGACCTACTTACAAGATGGTTTCTTTACTAACATATCTGGTATTTTGATGCTCCTTTCTTCTTCTCTTTCTACACATGATGTCTCATTTAGCAGGACTTCTCCTTGTGGGTTGGGTTTCTCATAGCATGATAGCCTCAGAGTAATTAGATGACTTACACGGCAGCTGGCTGTCCCCAGAAGTCTGGACAGAAGCTGCAAGGCTTTTTTATATCCTTAGAATTCCTAGAATATCACTTCCCTAACATTCAGTTAGTTAAGTGAGTTTTTAAGACAACCTTCAGAGAAAGGAAGTGGAGGAATATACTCCACCTCCCAAAGAAGGGATGGAATACATATATTGGGAGGGAAGGATTTGATGATGGCCACCTTGGAGACAAGCTATCACAAATCTCCAAACTTTTTTCTCATTTACATTAGGTATATTTTTCCCCATATACAACCTATTATTATTACCTTGTATTACTGTCATACATTTGTTATAATTCATGAAAGAACATTCTTATAATCATGCTATTAACCCCATGTAAAGTAAAAGCTACATTTGCAGAGTCTGTTCTGCTCAAATTATGTTACCATTGTGTGACCTTGGTAAGAAATTGCTAAAATGTGCACTCAGCTGGGAGGATTGGCCATCCTCCCAGAAGGAGAATTACTTTTATAAAAGTTATGTAGGTCCCAGGAAACTCCTCTCAGTCCCTAGTCAGCTCCCAGAGGACCACCTAAGCCTGGTCATGTAAGCTAATTGGAATCTAACCTCTATTGTGTACAGATATCATAAAAACTGCATGCAAGCACTTTCAACCTATTTACAGTTATGTTTTAAGTTGAGTCTCTTGTACACAATATGGATTTGGATTATGCCTTTTTATCCATGCTGCCATCCTGTGTCTTTTGATTGGGTTGTTTAATCCATTAATATTTAGTGCTTTTACTGTGAAGGCATTATTTCAGTCATTTTGTCCTTTGGTTTTATATGTCAGATCTTTTCTTTCTCTCTCTTTTCCTTTATCACAGCATCTTTTTCCATATAGTGCATCTTTTGTTACGATTTTGACTGATCCCTTTCTCATTTCTGTTTCTGAATACTTTTAAAATACTTTCTTTGTGGTTACCCTGTGGTTTATAATGCACAACCTATATGTATAACCTACTAATATGAAGGGATACCAAATTAGCACAGTAGCATACACATTCTCTTCTCCCTTATCCCCCTGTTTCCCCTCTTTATTTTTTTTGTTGTTGTTGTTCCAATCTAACACTTTATATTTTCATGTCTTATCAGGAAATCTGCCTTTTCTTGTTCAATTGTATTCAGATTCTCATACAAATTAAAGAGGAGAGTTGCAGGTTAAAGATAAAGTACTATTTGGTTTTGCATTTACCCTCATAATTATTCTTAGTGATGATCTTCATTTCTTCACCCTACTCCAAGCCTCTCTCTCCTGTCTTTTCTTTCTGCCTGCAGAACTACTTTTAGTAATTCCTAAGGGCCAGTCTATTTTTGATGAATACTCTCTATATCTGTTTATTTGAGAATATTTTTAAATCTCCTTAATTGTTGAAGGATCAATAAACATCTTTTGGCTAGCAGTTTTTCTCTTTCAGTTCCTTAAATATAGTGTACCACTGCCTTCTCACTTCCATGTTTTCTGATGAGAAATCTGCGCAGGTTTTAAAGGGGAATCTTTGCATGTGAAAAATCGCTTTTCTCTTGCTGCTTTCATAATTCTCTTTTTATTTTTTGCCTTTGATATTCTGATTAGTATATTTCTCAGACTGTCTGTAAGGATCCTGATACACTGTTCAATCTTTTTCTGTTCTTTTCTCTTTCCGTTCTTCTGACGTTAAGATTTTGATGGACTTGTCTTCTGGCTCATTTTTTTTGCTTGTTCAAATATGCTGATGTATGTACTCGCGTATTTTTAATTTCTTCTATTATGTCTTTCATTCCCACATGTTCTGTTATTTTGTCTTATACTTTCAAATTCTTTTTTATGCCTACACATTGTCTTCTTCTTTCATCTTTCATCTTTTAACACATATTTTCCTTCATCTCCTTGAATTGATTTAGGAGGTTTTGTTTGAACATCTTTGATTAGTTGTTTCAACTTCTGAGTCTCCTCGGAAGTTTTAGCTTGTTCCCCTGACTGAGCCATATCTTCCTGTTTCTTAGTATTGCTTACATTTTTTTGCTAATATCTAGGTATCTGATTATCTTCATGAGATAACTCCAAATATCTTTTTCTCTTATTTATCTAGGATTTAATTGATTGGCCTTGTGTTAAGGCTCTTTTTTTACATGTCATCTAACTTACTCAAGATCTAACTTATTCTAGACTTTTAGAATAGCCTGTGTTTTACTGTTCAGATCTTCTCAGCTCTCCTTCATCTGATTCTTGCCCTGGATGTGCAGTGCAGTATTTAAGATTGCATTTTGTATGCAATTGTTTCACTTCCAGGAGAGAGCTTCCTTTCCTCTGTTCCTCCTGCAGAAATCTTGATTGGTTCTATTTGTTTCTTAGTGGACTTTCCTCCCTAGCTCCTATGACTTTCTCTCCTTCACTCAGTGTCCCATTTTCATTAAACTTTTCAGTTCTATGTCCTCTCCTATCTTACAGCATTTCAGTTTACACATGCCTCCCTCCCACTTTTGTTTCCTTATTTGAGGATTTTCTGCTTCTGGTTTCTTATACATTACTGTATTCAACCTCAAAGAGCCAGATGGGCTCAATCCAGAAAGGTAGGTCAGTTCACAAAAGTCCATTTTGCCTTTAGATGCTCCAGCTTACTGAAACTGAATGAGTAAGTGTATAACAGTTCTTGTCAGTATTTCTATCTTGGTCTTCCCACAGAGGCTCTTCTGCATGCAACACTCTTCAGTAGCTTGTGTTATGCTCTGAGTCTCTGTGTACTTAGGTCCCTTTGCCTGTATATGGTTGGAGTTCAATTCACTGCTTGAGTTACTCTATGGTCTCTTTGAGCAGTGGGAGGGACCCAGGCTGTATTCCTTCTGTGTAACTGCCAAGCTGCATAGGACTGAGTGAGGGGGAGGGAAATGTGAACGGACCTACTGGGCCATTTAGTTGATTGGCCTTGTGTAAGGCTCTTTTTTTACATGTCATCTAACTTACCCTAGATCTAACTTATTCTAAACCTTTAGAATGTCCTGTGTTTTACTGTTCAGATCTTCTCAGCTCTGGGACAATTCCAGGACAGAACTGTCCAAACTAATATTTTTCTATTTCTTTGATTCAGCATTTTTAGAGTCCTTCTCCAGTCTCTATCATACTCCAGAGGTCTACATAAGTGGTATTTGTTCTTTTATTTCTTAAATTTCTGAGAGAGATTTTTCAGGGGATGTCTTATGTTGTCATGTTGATGACATCATTCTCCAAGCTTTTTTGGGGCAAAAGATCATGAGTTACTCATCTTTGAATCTTCATCTTTGAATCTACCTTATAGAGTATTTGTCATATAAATGGGTTCAATAAATGATTATAATTTTCACTTCTGTGCAGGGGAAATGTAATTTCCCTCCTAAATAGAATTATTGATTTATAATTGCCTTGTAAAACATCCATCTGACATCTCTTGATAGTATTTCCAATTCTACATGTCAAAAGTGAAGTCATAAAAATAGCTTCTCTTCCACGTTTTCCTTATGTCACCATTCTTCCAGTCATGATGGTTCCAAAGCTTGGAATCCTTGGCTGTAACACCTTATAGCCTTCAAAATCCCTCAACTTCTGTTAGTTCCATTCCTTTCTCATCTGTCCCCTCCCTTCCATTCCAATGATTTTCACAGTAGTTTAGGCCCTTCTAACTACCCTTTTTTGACATTTATGAAGGCCTCAAAGTGGTTTCTTTGTTCCCAGCTCCTGCCTCATTTAATTTATCCTCTCCTATGCATATTGCCAAAGAAATATTTCTAATGCACAGCCCTTATAATTGTATCTTTAAATCCATATTATTGGCGGGAAATGCTATTTTCTAGTAAGTCACTTTTACATGTTTTTGTGTGTGCATGAAATTCCCATTTACTGACCAATTGTAGGTGAATACCAATGTTCTTACCCCTATTAGATAATCAATGACCCTTTAACAGGCCCCCTATAGCAAGCTGTACTTACCATGTTATGTAATTGCAGTTTCTCTCTCTCTCTGTTTCTCTGCCTCTCTGTCTCTCTCTCTCTCTCTCTCTCTATATATATATATATATATATACATATATATATACACGCACACATATATATGAGAGCAAACACAACCTTTCACTCATAATAGGTGTTTAAAAATTAATTATAAAGGATAGGCATTAGGGAAAACTGTTAATTAGGAGTGAAATCCTTTTGACAAGTTCCATTCTCCTCTTTCATTGCCATAATTTCTTGAGCCTTTGGCCCTGGCTATTTAGATATCTCATTATCACATACTACACATATTTCTTTTTCTTGAGGATTATTTGCATTCTGAGCCAGTAAACCCATGGATGGACTTCTGGGAGTAGCCATGAACTACATTAAACTGTGTTTAAAATCTATTTGGGTGTATTTTTGTGTATTTATAACCTTGATCAAAATGGTTAACAACCACTGCTCTGGGTTTATATTTCCTCTGCTATTAAAATTTAACCTTTGCTTTTTTTTTTTTTTTTGGCCTAAGGATTTGTGAGGTCTGTTGCTTGTGTATCTCTGACAATGAATCCCATTATTGTATTAATATCATAATATATCACCCTTACTATTATTATTTTGGAAGGGGTTCATGGACTGGGAAATGAAATATCACCCTTATTTTGAGGGAGGGGCATAACCTAAAAGATACATCTTTATTGGTCATAATATCACAGGTCTGGTGGAGTGTTGTATTTAATAGATTGGATTAGAATCCCAGCACTATCATATACTAGCTATCACTTTTCTTCTCTGATGCTCAGTTTCCTCATCTAAAAAACTGGGGACAATAATACCAAACTTATAATATTTTTCCCTATAGAGAATAAATTAGATAATGGATATAGATCATTTAGAAGAGCTTTGTAATCTCCATGCTCTGTGGAAACTGCTTTCATTAAGCTTTAATCCTTAAACACAATGGGGATGATCATATCCCAAGTTGGCAGAAGCCATGTGGTGACAGTTAATCACCATAGACTAGGTAGATGTGGCCAACATAATGGACAGAATACTAAAGCAGCAAACAAAATAATCTGAATTGTAGAGACTTGTGGTGTTAGCTAGTAGGTCATGAGGTAAATACAAGTAAAAATAGATGGGCAGTTTGCTAAAGTCTTGTTTTACCAGTATAAGCAGAAGAATTCTATGTCAAGTGAACAGATTTACAAAACAGGGAGTCATGGCCCCTTAATCAATTCTCACACTTGAGACAATTTATAGACTGGAGGGACAAGTAACCATGGGGAATGACCCTGTTACACTGACCAAAATTTACAGTGTTAAATTTCCTCCCAGCCTTCCCCAAGGAGACCTATGACATCTTGCAGGGTGACTCTGCCCTGGGGAAATGGAAATGATCACATATTTCAGGCATTAGTGACACATCAGAGGTGACACTAATTCCAGGAGACCCAAAAAATCCACTCTGGCCCACTACTCAGAGTAGGGGCTTATGGAGGTCGGGTGGTCAATTGAGTTTTAGCTTAATTGTCTTATAGTGGGTCCAGTGGGTCCCTGGACCCATTCTGTGGTCATTTTCCAAGTTCAAGAATGTATAATTGGAATCCACTTACTCAGCAACTGGCAAAATCACTACATTGGTTCTCTGACCCCTGGAGTGAGGGCTATTATGGTGGGAGAAGCAAAGTGGAAGCCTGATCCTACCTAGCAAAATAGCGAATCAGGAGCAATGCCAGATATTCCTAGAGGAATTTCAGAGATTAATGCCACTCTTAAGGATTTGAAGCATGCATGGGTGGTGATTCTCATCACATCCCCATTCAACTCTCCTGTTTTGCCTGTACATTAAAGAGATGGGTCTTAGAGGATGATAGTAAATTATCAGAAATTTAACCAGGTGATGCCTCCAATTGGAGCTGCTATTCCAGACGTGGAATCATTGCTTGAGCAACTCAATACATCCTGGTACCTGATATGCAGTTATTGATCTGGCAAATTTTTTGTTTTTCAAAGCTGTCAGTAAGAACCACCAGAAACAGTTTGCACTCAGCTGGCAAGGGCTGCAATATACCTTCACTGTCCTACATCAGAGATATATCAATTCTCCAGCCCTATGCTGTAAGCTTACCCACAGGGAACTTGATCATTTCCCCCTCCCATTGGTCCATTATATTGATGGTGTGTTGATTGGACCTAGTAAGCAAAAGCAGCAACTACTCTAGACTTATTGCTAAGGCATTTGCCTGTCAGGAGATGAGAAATAAATCCAACAAAAATACAGGGCCTCCACCTCAATGGAATTTCTAGATGCCCAGTGGTGTGGTGCATGGAGAGATATTCCTTCTAAGGTGAAGGATAAGCCGTTGAATCTGATACTTCCCATGACCAAAAAAGAGGCAAAATGCCTAGTTGACCTCTTTGGACTTTGGAGACAACATATTCCTTATTTGGGTGTGCTACCCTGGCCCATTTACTGAGTGACCAGAAAAGCTGTTAGTTTTGAGTGGAGACTAGAACAAGAGGAGGTTCTGTGACAAGTCCAGGCTACTTTGCAAACTGCTGTACCTCTTGGGGTATATGATCCAGCAGATCCAATGGTGCTGAAAGTGTCAATGGCAAATAGAGATGCTGCCTGGAGCCCTTGGCAGACCCCTATAGGAGAATCACAACACAGACTCTTAGGATTTTGGAATATAACTTTACCATCCACTTCAGATAACTACTTTCCTTTTGAGAAATTTTAGCCTGCTACTTGGCCTTCATAGAGGCTGAACACTTAACCAGGGGTCACCTGATTACCATGAGATCTGAGTCGCCTATCATGAGCTGGGTGTTGTCTCACACACCAAACCATAAAGTTGGGCATGCACAGCAGCACTCCATCATAAAATGGAAATGTTATATGAGAGACAGGGCTTGAGCAGATCTAGAAGGCACAAGTAAGTTACATGAGAACATGGTCCAAATATCCATGGACTGCATTCATGCACATTACCTTCTGTTTCCCAGACCAGAACTATGGCCTCTTGGGGAGTTCCTTTCAGTTAATTGAATGAAAAAGAGAAAACTTGGTCCTGGTTTACAGATGGTTCTGTATGATATACAGGCACCACCCAAGAGTGGACAGCTGTAGAATTACAACCCCTTTCTGGGATGCCCTTAAAGGACAGTGGTGAGGGGAAATCCTCCCAGTGTGCAGAACTCCAAGAAGTGCACCTGATTGTTGATTTTGTATGGAAGGAGAATTGGCCAAAGGTGTGTTTTATACTGATTCATGGGCTGTTGCTAATGGTTTGGCTAGATGGTCAGGGACTTGGAAGGAGCATGATTGGAAAATTTGTGGCAAAGAGATCTGAGGAATAGGCATGAGGATAGATTTTTCTGAGTGGGCAAAAAAACATGAAGATATTTGTGTTCCATGTGATTTGCTTACCAGAAGGTGACTTCAAAAGAGGAAGGCTTTGATTATTAAGTGGATAAGAAGACCCATTCTGTGAATACAAGCCATCTTCTTTCCCCAGCTGCTCCGCCATGGCCCAATGAGCTCATGGAAAAAGTGGGCATGGTGGTAGAGATGGAGGTTATGCATGGGCTCAGTAACATGGACTTCTACTCACCAAGGCTCATATGGCTTTGGTCACTGCTGAGTACCTAATATCCTAACAGCAGAGACCTACATTCAGTCCCTATTGTGGCACTGTTCCCCAACGTGATCAGCCTGCTACCTGATGGCAGGTATATTACAATGGACAATTTCCATCATAGATGGGGCAGTGATTTGTTCTAAGTGGAATAGACACATACTCTGAATATGAGTTTGCCTTCCTTGCATGCAACGCTTCTGCCAAAACCATCCTCTGTATACTTACAGAATGCCTTATCTACCATAATGCTATTCCACACACACATTGCTTTTGATCAAGGAACCCATTTCATAGCAAATGAAGTGCTGGAATGAGCATATGCTCTTGGAATTCTCTAGTCTTACCATGTTCTTCATCATCCAGATGCAGCTGGGTTGATAAAACTGTGGAATGGTCTCTTGAGGAAACAATTGTGGTGCCAATTAGGTGACAATACCATGCAGGGATGGGGTAATATTCTCCGGGTGGCTATGTATGCTCTGAATCAGCATCTGCTCTATAGTGATGTTTTTCCAATAGCCAGAATTCATGGGTCCAGGAATCAAGAGTCCAGGAAATGGAAGTGGCAGCACTCACTATCACTCCAAATGATCCACTAGAGAAATGTTTGCTTCCTGTCCCTGAAACCTTAAGCTCTGCTGATCTACAGGTCTTAGTTCCACAAGGAAGAGTCCTCTTACCAGGAGACACAATAATGATTCCATTGAAGTGAAAGTTAAAACTACCACTTGGCCACTTTGGGCTTCTCATGCCACTGAAACAATAGACAAGGAAGGAGATTACTGTACTGTCTGGGGAGATAAATCCTGACTATCATAGGGGAAATAGGACTGCAGCTACACAGTGGAGGTAAAGAAGAGCTTTTCTGGAATACGAGAGATCCCCTATAGTGTCTATTACTGTTACTACACCCTGTGATTAAAGTCAACGGAACACTGCAAACAAACAAATCCAGGCAGGACTACCAATGGTCCAGAAACTTCAAGAATGAAGATTTGGGTCACCCCATGAGGCAAAAAACCAATGTCAGCTGAGGTGCTAGCTGAGGATAGAGAACATGGAATAAGTAGTGGAAGAAGGTAGTGATATATATGAAATACAACCAGGTGACCAGTTACAGAAACAAGGGCTGTGATGGCTTGAATATTTCCTCCTGTTTTTTTATGAATGTGTTTGTATTTGTACATAAAGCAAATATGTTATTTTCCTCTTATCATATGACATAAGCTGTATTGCTCATGTTATAGTACTTAAATTATAAGATATCAAGTTTAAGAGTGAATGTTACATAAGGACCTGCACCCTATTCTGGAGAGATGTAGTGCATTTCTGGTTATATTCAGTACAGCTGAGTATTGTTAGGTGAAACACGTTTGTTAATTGTATTCTATTTAGAAATTAAGCATATTTCAAAGTGATGTGTATAGTTGCCACATTGACAAGGGTTGCTCTGTGATGGTTAGGTTTTGGTGTCAACATGGCCAGGTGATGATGTCTGGTCAGGTAAGCACTGTCCTAACCATTGCTGCAAAGATATTTTGTGGCTGGTTGATAAACCTGAAGGCTGGTTTATGAAATCATCAGTCAATTCATTGCAGCTATGGCTGATTACATCAATGATCAACTAAGGGTGTGCCTCCTGCAAACAAGATAATCCAATGCATTGGCTTTGATCCAATTAGTTGATGATTTTTAAGAGAGAAGAGAGAGTTTTCACTGCTTCTTCAGCCAGGAAGCATCTTCTGTGGAGTTTATCAACACTTCATCAGAGTGGCTAACTTCACAGCCTGCCCTACAGATTTTGGACTCTCTCCTTCCCACAGTTGCATGAAACACCTTTATAAATCTCATATTTACAGATATCTCTTGTTGGTTCTGTTTCTCTAGAGAATCCTGACTAATACAGGACTCATATAAACCTGGGACACTTGAAGCTCTGCTAAGCTTCCATAATTGAGAAAATACATGTCTGCTATACCAGGAGGGTGAAGTATTCTGACTCCATGTGGACAGGACATGTAAACTTGCATTTGAGATCCTTTCAGGCCTAGCCCCATGCATCTCTTTTGACTTCCTATTTGTATACTTTTATTATATGCATAAGTACTGTACTTTCAGTGAGTTCTATGGGTTGCTCTAGTGAATTATTAAAGCTGAGGGGGTAGTGGGAACCCCTGAATTTGTAGCCAGGTGGTCAGAAGAAGTAGGGTGGCCTGGACCCCTGTATTTACAATTGATAACAGATGTGGAATCTGGTCTAACTCTGGTTGTCAGAGACAGAATTGAATGGATTCAGCTATTATAGTCATTGCTGTTGTGAGAAGCTGTTGTGCAAGTTATTGCAGTTACTGGTAGAAGCTTTAGCAAAATATAAATAATCTGGCTAACTTCTTATTTTCCTTTTTGTTTCAACTTAACTTAAATGTCACATTTTTAAAGGAGATTTTCCTTGAATCTTTAGTAGAGAGAAAATTTCCCAGGTATGTGCTCTCTTAGATTGCTTTATTTACCCTCATAGATCAAAGCAAAATAGTATTTTGCTATTTGTGTGAATTATTGTCTAATGGCTCTCCTCCCTCATTAGACTCCTAACTTTTATGAAGACAAGGACTATCACTGTTTTGTTCAGTATTCTATCCCTGACACCTGTCACATGGTCTGGCACAGCAAAGTCTCAATAAATATTTGTCAAATGAATGAATGAGGTCTTGGGAGAGTTGCAATTTACTCCACTGTACTTGGGTTTATACCTAGGGTATCTGCTGCTTTCAAAGGTATTAATGTATTCCATATTAAGAACACTGTCTCATGGAGAAATTTTTCTGTCATCTTGTTTTCATGTGGGAAACATCCTAATTTCACATTCATGTGCTATGGGCATATGTGAGCAGTAGGAATGAATAATGTATTTAATTAAGAACAGAACAAATTTTATAAAGGGGTTTAAAGCATTTAAGATCTTTCATTCCCATTCAGCCCAAGTCTTGTTCTCACCTAATATAATTCATTTCTCCATATATTACATTTTCAGCTGAGTGGGGGACATCTTATGTTAAAAATAAACAAAAACAAATGACAAAGAAACAAAAACAAACCCAGAAGATACCTACCTTATTAGTAGGTGTTCCTCATTCCTCCAGCAGGGCTTATTTCTAAGGCACTGAAATCCCTCCCAGGCTTTAGGTAGTAGCAGGTGGTAGCAAAAAATTAACAAGTGATAGGGCACAAGGAATAAAAACACAGTTCAAACTTCATATTTTCCACTTTCTGGCTCTGTGACTCTGGGAAAGTTACTTAGCTTCCTTAAATCTCAGTTTCTATGTTTGTAAAATGGCTTTACTAATATTTGATTTGCCCATTCATTGTGAAAATTATAGGAGAAAACATAAAAGATTAAAGACTCTAGTACATAATATAATAACTAATAACTCTTATTACAAATAAGGCAAGGGAGGTGAAAGGAAAAAAATAGGAGAAACATAAAAAAAAGAAGGGAGAGATAAAAGAAAGAAATGGGAGGAGGCACAGCAGGTTAAGTTTAGCAAGTCCCTGGAAGCTACAAAGGTTGCTTGATTCTTAAAAAGAAACCATGTAAGAGAACATATGTGAAAATACTTATTACTATTTACCTAGCTCACAGGAAATGTTCCATAAATACATAAAACAGCTGAATCTGTTGTCAGACAGAATGTTTTTAAAAAAAGCTCAATGGGCTGGTCTGCAGGAGAGCTGACTATTCCCTTTTGTTTTGCTAAATAGTCTTAAAATCTTCATTACCCTGGGCCGCAGACATTTAGCCTACAGAAGGAATAGTTAACAGTAAATGTATTTTACTTATTCCAGAGAGTTGAAGAATTTAAATTTTGGAAAAGCCAAAAAAGTTCAACAGCAGAAATTTGCCATTGTGCTAGTCATGGAATTGTGATGCCAATAATTATGGTGCTGAAAGGTTTGTATGACATACTGTATGACTGTATGATTGAATGACTGCTTTGAAAAGGCTAATTTAAATGAAATCAACATGTAAAAGAACAGAAGGCACTAGTGTCTGCTTTCTGATTATGAAATTTCTCTTTGCATAACCAAAAGAAAAAAAAGTCACACTGCTTTGACCTAGTTCTGGTTTGCCAGATTATATTTTGAATTGGTTTTCTTGGTGATAAGACCTCAAAGTCCAACCTATGTGCTATTGAAAGATAAACTGGTGACCATGTGAGTTTATTCAAGGAAAGGTGATATTTATTTTGAGCCTGTTAAATAGATTATGGCTATATGGTAATGATAAAATTTTTATTTATTACAATTTAGTTTGGAATAGTTGATAATCTCTGCTTTTAAAACTAACAAAAATTTTATACCACATATACATATACAGACTGGAGTTTACCAACTTGATCTCAATGTCTGTTTTATACTTACTTGGCATTATGCGGATTTGATTAAATATGAATTGGGTTTCTTCAGAATGGCATAATCCATTGGACTCCTTGCTTTGATTATAGTGTTTTTTAAAAATGGTAAAAGTAATTGCTGGTTATCATCCAGACACTGTTCTAAATGCTTTACCTATATTAACCCATTTAATCACCACCACAAGTGATTTAATCCTCACAACAACCTTATGAGGTAGATGCTATTATCATCCCTCTTTTGCAGATGAGAAACCCAAAGCACATAGATGCAAATAACAAGCTCAAAGTCAAAAAGCTAGCTAGTTGTAGAACTGGGATTTAAAACCAGGCCCTCTGACTCTGGAATTCATGCCACTAATCACTCTGCCAAATGCTTCCCCAAAGGCAATGCCCCTAAATTACCTCTATCCCACTTACAGTTGTTCAGCCTTTTGCCTACCTCTTTGATTTACTTCCTCAAGGCTTGTTGAATGTATATTAGTGACTGCTTTGAAAATCTGTTCAGATTTACTTTTGAAGAATAAACTATGAAATAGGAAAGAACATTTGTTAATGACTAACTTAAAAATAATCCTAACAAGCTGATATCAAGGCATGTAAATATAAATTGCCAATACTTCCTATCAGCTTCAGCTCCAGCTGGTCTCCTGTAATGCTCCAATTAGGATCTGAGCCCAGATTCCATGTAAGATAAAGCAGGAGATTTTAGATGAAGTCTGTTTTAACTGCTTTCCACTCTCTATATCTGATTAGCAGACTTTGGCTACATTACCTACTTTTATTATATGTGTTTTTCCTGTTTTAAATAACCTTAATACACACCTTTGAAAATTTGAAGTTGGCAAAGTCACAAGCATCAAAATTTAGATTGTTAATTTTATTAGATATGTCCTTTCCTCTCTAAACTCAAAGTTTATTAAATGTCTTAAATTTTTTAACCAAAACTTTTCTATAGCAGTATGTTATGAAAATTTGCATTAAATACTTTATGAAGAAGCTTTATGCTTATATTAATTTTATCATGGACTTAAAATTATTTTCTTGCTTTAAACCATCTGTTTCAAAAATGGAAAAATCAACTCAATCTACAAAATATCTGGATATTTCAAGAAATGTGTATTTTGATAGTGAGGTGCAGGTGTCAACTTGGCCAGGTGATGGTGCACAATTGTTCTATTGCTGTGGCCTTAAATCATCAGCCTGTGAAATTCATCTATGGCTGATCATATCTGCAGTTGGCTAAGGGGAGTGTCTTCCACTATGAGTGAAGCTTCCAAGGAGAGGTAGGAAGAGAGAGGAGCTTAGCACAGCCCAGCACAATGCAGCTCAGAGCTCAGAGCCAGCTCAAACCAAGTCGTTTGGAAACAGAGAAATGAACATCTCCAGGGAAATGTGTTTGAACCCCTAAGCCAGGATGGAAGCCCAGCAGATGTCACTGTGTGCCTTCTTATGTGTCACAGAAACTCAGATGAAAGCTAGCTGCCTTTCCTCTGAGGAACAGTAAATTTGTAACTAAATAAATCCCCTTTATAAAAGCCAATCCATCTCAGATGTATTGCATTCTGGCAGCCTTAAGAAACTAAAATACACACACGCACACACACACAGGCACACAAACACACACACATATATATATACATACATGTTTTCTTTCTTTTTATTTAGGCATTTGAGATATCATCAAATTTAAGTACAGGGCATTCTAGCCAGTTAGATAGTTTGTGCTTGCTCAGCCCCATTGGGTCAAACATTTGGATTTATGAGGCAAAGTAATGAATAGCCCTGTTTGTCCAGAGTGATGCCCTGATGAATCCCAGAGTAATTTGATCAGTGAGTGGAAAAGTATTTGCAAAGCCCCCTTGGGGGAATGGTTAGAATGGAGAGAAATTCAACTTCCTCAAGTTGAATTCTTGATATTCTCACAAGCAGTGTGGACAACCAAAGCTATAGGCTGAGCCCCCAGTCTTGGGGTTTGTTCATATGAAACAACCCCACAAAGGATAGGTCAAGTCTACTTAAAATCTAGGCCTAAGAGTCACCCCCAAGAGAGGCTCTTTTGTTGCTCAGATGTGGCCTTTCTATCCAGCCAACACAACAAGCAGTCCCACCACCCTCACCCTCTCTGCGTGGGACATGACTCCCAGGGGTGTGGACCTTCCTGGCAACATGGGACAGAGATCCTGGAATGAGCTGAGACTCAGCATCAAGGGATTGAAAAAACCCTAGAATGAGCTGAGAATTAACATCAAGCAATTGAGAGAAACTTCTCAACCAAAAGGGGGAAGAGTGAAATGGGATGAAGTGTCAATGGCTGAGAGATTCCAAACAGAGTTGAGAGGTTATCCTGGAGGTTATTCTTATGCATTAAGTAGATATCACCTT
>PVIY010041993.1:0-21256 GCA_004026745.1 Myrmecophaga tridactyla | reverse complement strand
TTCGCAGGAAAGTCTTTCAACCCGCCGGGTCTCACCCTCAGGGAAAACTGACGCAGGTGACTCCTTCCCCCTGGTAGGAGGCCAGCTTAGTCCGGGAAAATCCAGCTGGTGCCAGTAATACCTATGTAGACCCTCCTAAGGGTGGGGAGGGAAAAGGCACCTTACGAACACGACAAGAAACAAGAAAACAAGAACTGAAGAAATCTCCATCAAATATTTCAATATTTGAAAGTAATTGATACCATTAAGAATTTGCTGTGTGCTTTACTTGAATATAAGGAGTTACTCAGAACTAAGACCTTTTTTTTTTTTGCATGGGCAGACACAGGGAATTGAATACGGGTCTCCGGCATGGCAGGCAAGAGCTCTGCCTGCTCAGCCACCGTGGCCTGCCCAACCTTACATTTTTTCACCTACTTTTTAAAAAATAAAAGTCAACTTGTAATTAAGTTGTGATATCTGAAACATATTTCATATATAATATTTATTAAAAGTAATTAACTACCATCAGATTGCTTGAAAGAATCCACAGTCAAAATAATAGAGTAAATTTTGGAATGCTCAAGTAATCCAAAGGGGAATGACTTTTCAAATTAATATGGGGCTTGACAATTCCCAGCTGAGCAGGGAAATGCTAACAAGCTACCTTTACCAATTTTGCTATTAAGGTAGATGGATGTAAAACTACCTGCTGTGAATGTAACATTCAGCCTCTGCAAATGGCCTCATTCTGAAACCACAGGTGTCATGAAGATTGTGTTTTCTTTCTCCAGCTCATTGAAATGGAGATGAGATAGAATGGAGTAAAGGGATCTCCTTTCTAATGAGGCAAAATGAGATACCTCTGAATTGGGGCATGGACTGAAATGAAGAGGAAAAAAACCAATGCCCCATTTTCCTTACAAAACCTTTGAACAGCAAAGCAGAGAAAAACCACAGGCATGCTGAAAATTTCCCAATTAGGCTCCAGAATTCAGGAGGAAATTATTTTCACGCTTTAATGAAATGGCTTAATTGCATATGTTATACAATGCAAAAGGAAAAAAGAACTAAACTTAGAAGCACATTTCCATTTCTTCCATGTTCCTTAATACAAGCCTGAGAAACCACCCCAACCAGTATGGAGTAGATTTTGCATCCTTCACTAATACGTAAGATTCATATGAAGCAAGAACAAAAATATCAAGGCAGACATGCACACAGACAACAAATGAAAACAACCACAACAGAACTTTATAATATGTTAATCAGCAAAAGTATATACTCCAAGGAATTGTGCTTCATGATGACTTTGTAGCTGCAGTTATAATTTCAGTTTCTACCGTTTTAATTCTTTTTGGCTTTGGTGTTTATAAAATAACCTAGTAAAGCAGTGGTAGAAGAAAGTGAAACAAATGAATGACATTAATCAAATTTCTTAATTTACATAGAATTCTAAAATTTTTGTCCCCTTAATCCTTAGAACAACAATCTAGTCCAGTGGTTCAAAGACTTAAATTTTTCAGAACAGTGAAACTTCCCAAAGGAGTTGAGAGAGCCAACCGAGAGTTGCCAAACTGTTAATTTTGCCAAAAACAACAATAACAAACACCATTTCCATCATTTCAGAAAGGAAAGGATATTTCAACACCCAAAATATAGGAAGTTCATAATTTCAGAACAAAAGTCAGTTCTTCCCAAGAAATACTATTTGCCAACTATAGATAACTCTTAAAGTATATATTTATAGTTTTGTATAAACACAGAAACATTTATAACATCAACATTTATTTTATAGTACAACATACGTTATATTTCCTTGGTACAAGGTTTCTTTTAATTTGAAAATTCCATTTGCATTTGATACATTTGTATTTGATACCACCCATGAGAAAAGTTCTAATGCAACTTTTTCTGTTTTACTTTTATCAGTCACTATCAAAAATCTACTTTCACATAGATATGAGCGAAACTGGGAGCATCAACATTTTTGTGTGTGTGAGCATGCTGTCCATGTATTTTTTAAATTTTTTAATCCATCTTTTCATGTATTTATTTAACAAAGAGTAAGAAGCTACCATGAATCAGACATTAGGGAAACCTAGGTAACAAACTTTATATATATATAAAGGCCTGTTTTTCTTTCTCCAACATTTCAGCTGCTTGGCTGTAGGCACAGAGACTGTGGTAACTAAATTCATTCAGGTAAATCCTATGGGATGAGGATGGCAAAGGAGTCAAGAGTATTTTTTTTTAACTTTTTATTTTGAAATAATTATAGATTCATAGGAAATTGCAAAGGTAATATAGAGAGGTCCCTTACAGCCTCACCCAGTTTTCCCTTATGGAGACATTTTACATAAACATAGTACAATATAAAAACTAGGAATTTGATAATTGTACAACATAAGTGTATGGTTCGATGACATTTTATCACTGACAGATTCATGCAACTACTGTAGTAAAGATCCAGAACTATTCCATCATCACAAAAATCTCCCTCAGGCTATTTCTTTATTGTCACACTCCCTACCACTATGTCTAACCTCTGGCAACTACTAATATGTTTTCAACTTCTGTAATCTTATCATTTCAATAATATTATATAAATGCAATCATATGATATGTGACCTTCTGAGATTGGCTTTTTTTCCCACTCAACATAATACCCTTGAGATCCAGCTAAATTGTTGCAAATATCAGCAGTTTGTTTCTTTTTCACTGAGTAGTATCTCACACTACAGATGTACCACAGATTGTTTAACCATTCACTCGCTGAAGGATGTTTTGGTTGTTTCCAGTTTTGAGCTATTCCAAATAAAGCTGCTATGAGCAATTGCATAAAGTTTTCTGTGGATGTAAATTTTCATTTCTCTGAGATAAATGGCGAGGGATGTGATTATTGGGTCATATGGTAAGTGTGCACTTAGTCTTTTAAGAAACTGCTAAGAGGGTGGGCCATGGTGGCTCAGCAGGCAAAGTGCTTATCTGCCATACCAGAGGACCTGGGTTCAATTCCTGGTGCCTGCCCATGTGAAAAAAAAAAAAAGAAAAAAACTAGAATGACTGTATCATTTTATATTCCCGACAGCAATGGATAAGAGATCAGAGTTTTCTACCCTTTCACCAGCATTTGGTAGGTTACTACTTTTTTTAAAAAAATAAACTTTTAATTTTAGAACTGTTTTAGATTTATAGAAAAATTGTGGAGATAATACAGATAGTATCCTTATATTCTACCCCAGTTTCTTTTAACATCTTACATTAGTCTGCACTTTTTTTGATTGATAAACTAATATTAATGCTTTATTATTAACTAGAGTTCATACGGTATTCAGGTTTTCTTACTTTTTACCTAAATGTCTCTTTTCTGTTCCAGGATTCCCTCCAGAATATCATATTATCTTTAGTCATTCTGTATCCTTAGACTCCTCTCAGCTGTGTCGGTTTCTCAGATTTTCCTTGTTTTTGGATGACCCTGACAATCTCTGTAGACTGCCCTTTAATTGAGATTTGTCTGATGTTTTTCCTATAACTAGACAGGGGTTACGGGTTTTGGGGAGGAAGACCACACAGGGAAAACACCATTCTCATCCCATCAAGCCCAGGGAATGTGCTATCAGCGTAACTTATCACTTTGATCTTGGCCTTGGTCAGCTGGAAGCGATAGTTTTTGTCAGGTTTCTCCACTGTAAAGTGACATCCCTTCCACCCTCATTTTCCACACTTGACTCTTTGGAAGGAAGCCACCACGTTCAGTCCACACTTAAGGAGTGGGAATTTATACTCCTCCTGGAAGGCAGAGTATCTACATAAATTATTTGGAATTCTTCTGCGTGAGAGATTTGTTTATTCTCTCCCATTTTTCTATTGATTCAAATCATTTATTTATGTCAGTATGTTGTCACTATCTTTTATGTTAGCTGTCCTAATGTGTGTATAGTGATGGTCTCAATTTGCATTTCCCTAATGGGTAATGATATTGGACATCTTTTCATGGGCTTATTTGGCATTCTTATTTCCTCTATAGTGAAATGCGACTGCGTGTCTTTTGCCATTTTCAAATTGAATTATTGTTAATGTTGAATTTTGAGGATTCTTTATATATGCTAAATACTAGTTCTTTGTTGAATATGTGGCTTGCAAATATTTTGTCCTACTCTAGAGTCTTTTAAGTGGTTCTTCCCCAGAGCAAAAATTTTTAATTTTGATGAAGTCTAGTTTATTGATTTTTTTCCTTATGTGGATTGTGCTTTTGTTGTCATGTCCAAGAAATCTTTACCAAGCCCCAGGTCCCAAAGATTTTCTTTTGCATCATCTTCTAAAAGTTTTATATTTTTACATTTTGCATTTCAATTTGTGATCCATTTTGAGCTCATTTTCTTTTTTTTGCCTAACATGTGAGGTTGAGGTTAAGCTCATTTTTGTCTAGGAATATCCAATGAGTCAAGAATACTTTTAAGGAAGTGATATCAACAGATATGGACTCTAAAGTGTACCAGGAAAAAAATGAAGATGAGAGGAGACTTATGAAAAATTCTTTTTTAAGTGATATATTCCATTCATAAAGCAAGATGATTGTAGCTACAAAGCAGGTCAGCTGATGAATAGGAAGGAGGTGGTGGTTAGAGATCTCAGAAATGGCTCACCTACTGGTGATATGATCAACAGTGCAGGAGAGGCCAACACAGTGGGCAACTGAGATGGAGTGGAGGGAGGTGAAGAGGTTATGAAGGAACTGCGAGGTCAGGGTAGGGAAAGGGTCACCTGGGAAAGAGGAGGACACAGAATGTTAGAGGAGTAGGGTGGAAAGGAAGAGCACAGATCACAGGCTTAAGTACTCCTTGAATGAGCTGTAGTGAGCAGAGATCAAGGAGATGACGGTCAAAGAGATGACAGGTCCAAGGTTAGGGGGAAAGGGCAAGAGGGACCAGTTTTGGGAAGGAGGGAGAGAAATGGTTTGCAATGAGCAGTGGGGATCCAGGAGGATGCTTGTTTCAGTTCTCAGACCTAAGGTACAAGAGGCATGAAAGAGAAAAACAAAACAAAACAAAAAGCCACCCTACCCCTGAAGAGGTTATGGGGGAATAAATGTCCTCAGGAGATTCCTGGCTCTCCATTAAGGCCAACAGATGAAGGGAATTTTGGGGGAAAATGTTGCATTAACTGATAACTGAGTATATTAATTCCTGTGGCTGTTGTAAAAAGTTACCACAATCTGCAGGTCTTTTTTTTCTTGTGGTCCCCATGGAGTTAAAATTTATTATCTTAAATATTTAAAAATCATATTTGATTTGATACTAACTTGGCTTCAATAACATACACATATACTGTTCCATTCCCCTCCATTCCCCACCTTTTTAAATGTAATTTTATTTATATATATTCACATACCATATAATCATCCAAAGTGTATACAATCAATGGTTCACAGTATCGTCATAGTTGTGCATTCATTACCACAATTTTTGAACATTCTCATTACTAAAAAAAAAGAATGAAAATTAAAAAAAAAACACCCAAAATATCTCATATACCCCTTCAATCCCCTATTATTTATTTATTTTTTGTCTTTATTTTCTTAGTCATCTGTCCATATGCTGGAAAAGGGAGTATCAGTCACAAGGTTTTCACAATCACACTGTGAAAACTATATAGTTATATAATCATCTTCAAGAATCAAGGCTGGAATGCAGTTTAGTAGTTTCAGGTATTTCCTTCTAGCTATTCTAATACACTAAAAACTAAAAAGGGATATCTATATAATGCATAAGAATAACCTCCAGAATGACATCTCACCTATTTGGAATCTCTCAGTGACTGCAACTTTATTTTTTTTAATTTCTAATTTTTTTTTGGCATAGGCAGGCTCTGGGAATCAAACCCGGGTCTCTGGCATGGCAGGCGAGAACTCTGCCACTGAGCCACCATTGCACCACCCTGAAACTTCATTTTGTTTCATTTCTTTTCCCCCTTTTGGTCAAGAAGTCTTTCTCAATCCCATGATGCCAGTATCAGGTTCATCCCTGGGAATCATGTCTCACATTGCCAGGGAGATTTACACCCCTGGGAGTCATGCCCCATAGTGGAGAGGGCAGTGAATTTACCTGCAGAGTTGGCTTAGAGAGAGAGGCCACATCTGAACTACAAAAGACTCTGGGAGTGACTTTAGACATAAGTATAAGTAGGCTTAGCTTCGCCTTTGCATGAATAAGTTTCATAAGGGCAAGCCCCAAGATTGAGGGGTTGTCCTATTTAATTGATAGTTCCCAATGCTTGCAAGAATATCAGGAATTCCCCAGGTGGGGAAGTTTAATATTTCCACTTTCTTTCCCAGCCCTCAAGGGGACTTTGCAAACACTTTTTATATTTTACCCATATTTCTCTGCGATATATTGGGGCATCACACTAACCTGTACAAACCCACAAGATCTCATTCCCTATTCAAGGTTCCATGTAATTATGGTGTTCAAATAAACTGACCATACAAGTTAAATTAGATAATGTGCTAATTAGCTAATTAGCACATTAATTCATATATATTCACAAAATATAAATTTTGCACCAAATAATAACTCTTCTTTTGATCTCACACAGAAGTTGAAGTTTTAAAGCACAGTCAATGTCATCCTTTACACTTTAGTCAGATTTACCTTAGTTCTAATCAGGTTAGCTTCATTCATATCTCTAATTGAAGTCTGATCTATTTTTCAGCCTTTTAAACAGTTGCTGTATGGGGTAATGCTGACTTTCATAGCTGCAGAACTCTAGCTCTGAGTCTCAGGTGTCACACAGATACCTGAAGTTCCAGGGAGCAACCAGACTACACACAAAAGAGCTCAGCATCTCAGAATTTAGAAATATCCATTACAATTCAGGAATAGATGTGACTGCTATACGAGCTTACAGTCTAGGAACCTTTACAATAAGAATTCCCCTGGTAGCCTTTGCTCTCAAATTCAATTCTCAGAGTTTGCCTGTTATACTTAGTCCATATTAGTGAGGCATTATACTATTTGTCTTTTCATTTCTGCCTTATTCACTCAACATACTCTCCTCAAGTTTCATTCACCTAGTTGCATGCCTCACAACTTCATTCCTTCTTGCAGGTGCTCAATATTCCATTGTATGTACACTACAGTTCCCCCTTCCATTCATCAGTTAATGAACCCTTAGGGCACCTCCGTCCATTGACTGGCATGAATACTGCTGTCATAAACACGAGTGTGAAAATGTCCATTCATGTCCTGCTTTCTGTTCTTCCAAGTATATACCTAATAATAGGGTTGTAGGTTTATGTGGCAACCCTATACTTAGCCTCCTGTGGAACCACCACACTGCCTTCCAGAGGGGCTGCACTGTTCTACTTCCCTACCAATAGTAAAAAGGTACATCTCTCAGCTCTACATCTTCTCCAGCACTTGTATCTTTCTGTTTATTATTTTTATATATTTTTTTACAATTTTGACATTCAATTTACTTCAGGATAAATGATAAAAATATGATCCAGCAATTTTAATTTCCATTGCAATTAACAGATAATTTTTAAGTAGTAAAAACATAAGTTGGGGGTCTAGAAAGACCAAAAAGGATTCCAATCTCTTTCAGATGTGACCAACTGTGTGCTGGTAAATAAGCATAGCAGCCTGACCTCTGTGATCACATCTCCCATGTTCTGCACCTGAGATCTTAGGCAGTTCAAGGGAAGGACAAACACCACCCTTCCGTTGGACTAAGTATCCACAGAATATTTAATGGGACAATATGAATCCTGAGCATTGATCTAAATCTGCCATAACAGCCGACCAATTTCATAACACTTCCAATAAACTTCAAATATATTTCAAACAACTAAACTTATCAAAATTTTATAGTTTTATTAATCCTCTGGTGAAAAATCTGCACAACAGATCAAGTCACTGAAGAATCTTTATTTCTTCTTCCTACCAGCACCAAAATTGGCCTTTGCAGACTCCCTGACTTTCTTTCTGTTTTTGCATTCCTTTTCCTGTTTTCTTGAGATCCTTTTCTTCTCATATAGGCCATGTATTGCAAGTCTGAGTTTGGGTCATTTTTCTTTGTGTAATCCAAAGAATCATAAATAGTACCAAATCATGTTGTCTTGCCATCATGAAAATGGGTTCTGAGTCCAAAAACAAAGATGACATTTTATGTACTCTTGTACATTTTGGCTAGTTTTCCCCAAATTTCTGTCTTAGGTACTGTCTTTACAAGGTGAAGGGCATCGATGACCATTTGTTTCCATGGAAGTAGTCAATCATGAACTTTCTAGGCCAAATGTTACCTTCCTATTTACAGGGAGATTTACACCCCTGGGAGTCATGCCCCATAGTGGAGAGGGCAGTGAATTTACCTGCAGAGTTGGCTTAGAGAGAGAGGCCACATCTGAACAACAATTTGAGCTCATTTTCTTTTTTTTGCCTAACGTGTGAGGTTTAGGTTAAGCTCATTTTTGTCTAGGAATATCCAATGAGTCAAGAATACTTTTAAGGAAGTGATGTCAACAGATATGGACTCTAAAGTGTATGAGGAAAAAAATGAAGATGAGAGGAGACTTATGAAAAATTCTTTTTTAAGTGGTATATTCCATTCATAAAGCAAGACGATTGTAGCTACAAAGCAGGTCAGCTGATGAATAGGAAGGAGGTGGTGGTTGGAGATCTCAGAAATCTCTCCATGTCATGATGGCAGCAGATCCTCAGGGAGTCAGGAAGGAAAAGAGTCCTGTTTATTTTTTAAACAGTTGTATTCACGCACCATATAATCCATCCTAAGTAAACAATCAACAGTTCTTGTAATACTCACGTAGTTATACATTCACCACCACAATCTATATGAGGACATCTCCATTTCTTCTGCAAAGAAAGAAGAGGTAAAAAAGAAATGAAGAATAAAAAAAAAATTTAACTAATAAAATTAAATAAAAAAGGAGAAACACCACCACCAAGAATCCCATACCTCTTCCCCATAGCCCCCTCTTATTGACATTTGGTTTTGGTATGTTGCCTATGTTTCATTCAATGGAAGCAGAGTACAATGTTGCTGTTACCTATAGGGCCTAGTTTCCATTGTTTATATTTTTTCCATATACCATCCCATTTCAACACCTTGCAATGTTGACATTCATTTGTTTCCATCATGTAAAAACATTCTTATATTTGTACATTTAATCACCATCATTGTTCACTCTAAGTTTCACTAAGTTATACTGCCCTGGTCTTTAAACTCTATCTTTCCTTCTGGTGACATACCTGCCCCTAGACTTCCTCTTTCAACCATACTCACACTTAGCTTTGTTCAGCATGCTTACAATATTGTACTACCATCAGATATACATTTTGAATCTTTGCAATCAACCCTATTGAACATTCTGTAGTCCTTCAGCATCAAATGCCCAATCTCTGCCCTCTTTCAATCTCCTGATAACCTGTGTTCTCAACTTTAACTCTCAAAGTTTTCTCATTAATGTTAGCTCATATTAGTGAGACCATACAGTATTTGTCTTTTTGTTTCTGGCTAATTTCACCCAACCTAATGTCCTCAAGGTTCATCCATATTGTTGTATGTGACATGACGTTATTCTGTACTCTTACTGATAGTCTTTGTTTCTACATTTTTTCCAGACCTCTCTCTCCCGTCTTTTCCTATCCACCTGTAGTGTTTGCTTTAGCATTTCTTGTGGCATGGGCCCCTTGTCCACAACCTCTCAGCATCTGTTTGTCTGGAAATATTTTTAACTCACCTTCATTTTTTATACTATATATTTTTTGCATGGGCAGGCACCAGGAAACAAACTCAGGTCTCGAGGCATGGCAGGTGAGAATGTTGCCTGCTGAGCCACTGCAGCCCACCCTGGCCTTCATTTTTGAAGGACAGTTTTGCTGGGTATAGAATTCTTGGTTGGCAGCTTTTCTCTTTTAGTATCTTAAATATATCATCTCACTGCCTTTTTGCCCCCATGTTTTCTGCTGAGAAATCTACACCTAGTCTTATTGAGCTTCCTTTCTATATGATGGATCACTTTTCTCTTGCTGCTTTCAGAATTCTCTTTGTTTTTGACATTAGTCAAAAGTCTGATTAGTAAATGTCTTGGAGTATGTCTATTCAGATCTATTCTGTTTGGATATGCTGCACTTCTTGGTCTGTAATTTTATGTCTTTCATAAGAGATGGGAAATTTTCAGTGATCATTTCCTTCATTATCCGTTCTACTCCTTTTCCCTAGTCTTCTCCTTCTGGGGCACCCATAACACATATGTCTGTGTATTGCATGTTATCGTTCAATTCCCTGAGAACTTTTTCATATTTTTCCATTCTTTTCCCTATGTATTCTTTTGTGCATAGGATTTCAGATGTCTAGTCCTCTAGTTCACTAATCCTTTCTTCTGCCTCTTCAAATCTACATCTAAGTCTCCATTGTGTTTTTCATCTCTTCTATTGTGTCTTTTATTCCCACATGCCATTTGTTCTTTCTAGCTTTTGAGTTCTTCTATATGGTTTCCCAATGTCTTCTGTATGTCCTTCAACTCTTTGCCATATCTTCCCTCAACTTGTTGATTTGATTTTTTATTTTACTTCGTATGTTTGTTTGAACATCTTTAATTAGTTGTTTCAACTCCTGTATCTCTTGAAGTATGAGTTTGTTCATTCGACTTGGCCATGTGTTCATTTTTCCTAGTATGACTTGCAATTTTTTGCTGGTGTCTAGGCATCTGATTTCCCTGATTAGTTAATTCTGGAGGTCATTTTCACTCTTTTACCTAAAGTTTTGTTGTTGGTTGTCTTTGTTCTCTATCTGTTCATTGGCATTCAGTTCAACTTATTCTAGACCTCTAGCATAGCTCCTGTTTAGCTGATCAGAATCTTCTACTCTTATTTTCCTGGTTCTTGCCCTACCTATATGGAACCTTTTTTTTTTTTTGAGGAGGGTCTCCCCAACTATGATTGACCCCAAACATATTTGCCCAGACCAGACAGGCCCAGGTCACAGGAGGAGGGAGTAATCAGTATCAAGTTTCCCTGGGGGTGAGACCTAGCAGGTTGTCAGACTGAATGAAGCCTCTAGACTCTGTGCTTTTCCTATCCTGCCCAGCAAGTGGCACTTGCCGGTCCACAGTTCCCCCACCCACCCAGTGTAAAGTGGTATGGATCCTTTAATTCTCAGCAGACCTTGTCCCTATCAGGGATTGGATTGAGAAAGAGTCTGAGGTAGAAGGCAAGCTTAAGCCATTTCTGTCTTCCAGCCTCTGGGGTGCATGTTATCTGAATGAGGGCCACCACTTGAGCTGGGCCTGCCCCCTTCTCTTGGAGAAGATGTGCCCTTTAGGGAATTATCTCCTTCACTTCAGAAGTTCTTTGTATCTCAGACCTATTTTAACTTGGCCATTGCCTGGGTCAGTGCTCACAGTTGAAAATGCCTGAGGCTTTCTTTAATGAGCTACTTAGAATACTTTTTTAAAAGGGAAAGAAAAATGAGAGAGAGAGTGAGAGAAAAAAATAATAAAATCATTCCTCAGAGCCAGTACCCAGCACCCAGAGTCAAGAGCTGGAGTTGGTACCTGGCTCTAAATGCCTTTTTTTCTTGGGGCACAGCCCTTTTCCAGTATTCTGAGCTTGACTGACTCCAAAAGCCTCTGTTGTTGTTTTTGTTTTCCATCTGTCCCACCTCCTCTCTGACAGGAGAGACCTCAGGTTTCCTTTCCTGCTTACTCTGGTTTATCTGGGCTTAGGGCTTATATTCAGCAGTCCATATTTGTTAATTAAAACTAAAGTTGGAGCTTTGTTGAGCTACCTTCCCTTGGTCCTAGTAAAGATTACTTTTTCCCACAGGGAAGTGCCTCCAATACAGCCTGTTGTGCCAGTATGGGAAGGGCACCTGCCTCCACAGTTTGGGGGCTTTACTTACAGTTCTGCACTGTGATCTGGGCCTTTCCATCTGTTCCAGACTGCTGTGTGATGTGTGTTCAGTCACAGATGTCCCCCAAACTATTGTTCCAGATAGTTTCTGGCTATTTGCTAGCTACTTTAAAGACTAACTAAATTCCACATCTCCTTACACCACCATTTTGCCCTACCTTAAACTGGAGGTCTTAAAACAACAGAGATTTATTCCCTCACAGTTTTGCAGACTACAAGTCCAAAATTAATGTGTCAGCAAGGCCATGCTCCCTCTGAAGCCTTTAAGGAAGAAGCTTTCCATGTCTCTCCCAGTTTCTGGTAGTTGCTAGCAATCCATGGTGTTCCTCGCCTTGCATTACTTTAATCTCTGCCTCCATTGTCACATAGCCTTCTCCCTGTGTGTCTATCTGTGCCTCTGTTTTCTATTCTTATAAGGACCCAATCATTAGATTAGGGTCACCCTAATCCAGTATGACTTCATCAATAAAGACCCTATCTTCAAATAAGATCACATTCTGAAGTTCCAAGTGCACATGAATATTTGGGGGATGGGAGGTTCTATTCAATCCAATACACATGCTTAGGGCTGGGGAGGGGGGTAGTTTCAGATGTCCAGAAATTTGGGGAATGTAGAGGCATCTTTAAGTCAGATTAAAGACATCTTGCTTCTCTAGGTCCAAGTGACAAAGATGGGTTTGGACATCACGAAATTCTGAGGGAAACTCAGTTGTTGAAATGGCCCAGAAGGTCAAGAGTAGAGGTTCTGGGGTTCTGGGAAAAAGAGGAGGGTGAACAAATGTTCAGGCCACTAAATGAGATAACTATGTGAAACCACTTTGCTTATAAAACTGTATCTTAAAAAGGTGAAATTAATAGTTAGAGCTGTGTGGTAAAAGACACTGCATAAAGCAAGTTCATATTTTATTTGTTTTGCCTAGAAATTACTTTTTTATGACTACATCCATAGTGTTTATTGGTCTACATATAATGTTTACATGTTTAGTCCTAGAAGACAAATATTTAAACACACACAAACATGAACAATTTAATAAACAATAAATTGAATAAATTTATTCAAATAATAAATTGAAATTGGATTTCATACAATGAAATCCAAACATTTAACAGATTATGTTTTAAGGCCCTAGTTCAATGCAGTCCATCTCCTTGCTAGTCCTTTTTCCACTTTCATTTTTCATCATGTTTTGACAGGTGAGATTGTTCATGCAAAGAGATCCAACAAAAATATAGAAATGCCACTTTTGCTTCCTCCTCCAGAACAGAGCAACCCTCCCTTTCCTCCTTGTAACAAAGTAGGCAAAATATACCCTTCCCCTGCCCCTTGACTGAGCCAAATGACGAATGACCATAGGGTAACTGTTTTGCTCACAGAGAGGGAATTTGTATGCAGTCAATAGGTCACCTGCCCTCTCCACCCAGGATCAGCTGTCCACCCAAACCCCTGTGTGGTTTGATTGCAGAATACTTCAGGTTTTGGCCAGCACAAACATGTCACAGCAAGAGAGGTGGGGGTTGTATTTGCACATGTGATACATTTAGGCACAGGCCTTGTTTGATCTTTTTTTAAAAAGTGCTTTATTATTATATTACAACCAAAGGAATTTAGCCTTTAACCTGCAGTTTCCATAATCTCAGTAATATAAAACCTGTTCTGATAAGGGGTGAGGCTCAGTGGAATTTTCTCCTTTCCCTCATTCCTGGGGGGGGTGAGGTAATCCTTTGGATACCTTTAGTTGGATAACAACTAAGATAATAGAAGGAGGTTTTTAGTAACATGGAAGAAAGAAACAGACACTCCTATCATAAAAATGCAGAGAAATATGCAATTAGAAATTATCAATATTTGTAGGTAAAGATGCTTATATTGTAGAGGCTTCACCCTGAAGCCATCCCATGAAAGTAATTAGCAGTGGAAGGCAGTTGAATCCTCCATCCATTCCACAGCTCCACTGAGGGCTTGAGAGCTAGGACTCCAAGGGGTAGGGTCAGAGGGAGAAGCTGGGATGGATACAAGGAGAAGTAGGACAGAGAGAAACATCAACCCAAGAAGGATACTTCTAGACTGATTGCCACCAGTGGAAAAATCCCAAGAACTGCTTTGCCTCATCCTCTGAACCCTGGATGTCTGCCTAATCATCAAATAGCAGATTTTATTTTTCAAGTAATGGGCTGTGTATTCATTTCCTATGCTGTGGAACAAAGTACTGCAAGCATAGTAGCTTAACACAATCCATTTATTATCTCACCATCCCTGTGTGGCAGAGGTCTGGGCACAGCTTAGTAGGGTCCCCTGCTTAGGGCCTCACAAAGCTGCAGTCAAGGTAGTACACAAATCTGGGTTCTCAACAGAGGCTGGGCTGCCAGAGGATCCACTTTCAAACTCCCTCAGTTTGTTGGCAGAATTTATTTGATTGCTGCTGTAAGATTCACAGCAGTTTGCCTCTTCAAAGTCACCAATGGGGAGAGGGAGACTCTAGCATGAGTTGACTAGCAAAATGGAGTCTGATATAAAGTAACATAATCACAAGAGTGACACTCTGTGGAGACCTGGGGTCTCCCTCTATATTGAGAGCTAGTTACTGCAGTTAGCTGCTCTGTGACCTGGGCAGAAGCTAAAGGTCAAAAACTTCCTCAGGGAGGAAAAGAATGTTTAGATGGTATCATGAACCCTTATCTTGTAAAGTATTGCAACTCCTCTCCACTGATATGTTGATAATAAAATCTCCACCCCTGTGTCATAAAACCCTGTTGAAACTCATGCCCTATGCAATGTCCTTGTCCTAAACCCTTATAAGCTGCCCCCTGCACACACACACAAACCCTCCTCTTTGCAGAGTACTAACTTCCATTTCCCAAATGGCTGCCATTGGGTAGAATCTTCTTCTGTTTTTAAGTCCCAAAAAAATTAGTGTCTAACTTGGTGCCTGATGTATTCTTTGGTCTTGGGGTTATACCAACCTGTGCTCTTCAAGAACTAGGTTGAAATTAATGATGAGCCATCCAGGAGACCAAAGAGCCACCAGCTGTAGTGGGCATGAGTCTTGAGAAAGAAGAATCCATGAGAGAAATCCCAAACTGGCCTATATCATCCATGTGGGGAAGGGTGGCTGCCCTTTTGGATAAATGAGGATCAGTGAGAGAGTATAGGGAATCCCCCAAAACTCTGGTAGGGCTGCTAACTGTTTTGCAATGGATAGCAGGACAACTAACTTTTAGGAATAAGAGAAAAGAATGCCAAATAGTGGTGGCCATGGTCTGCCTCCTTTTTGAAGCCTTACGTATAGCCACAGAGACAGAACAGGTGGCAGAAGCAACAGCCTGCCATATAGAGGAGGAATTAAAGCTGGAAAAAGATAAGCACCTTGCCCAGGTGGAAATGAAGGACTCTCTGACTAATCACCTGTGCCAAGTGGATGGTCAATTAGAGACTCTGGCAAGCATATATGCCCTAGTCAGAGGCCATTAGTTGCTTCCCATTCAAGTTCAGAAGGTTCCAACTACTCCAAGATGGGACCCAAAAGTCTGAGACCCCCATAGACTCCTTCTCAGAAGGGGAGAGGGAAAAGGAATGGGAGGTAGAGGAGGATGAAGAGCCCCAACAGGTGTGCCCCATAATATAACAGAAATGGAAGGTATTATAAAATCAAACTCCTGGGGTTCAGCAATTTCAACCTCCTAAGCAAAAGTTACACATTACTGTGAGATTATACCACTGCTGAATTGGGCAATTTAGGGCAGCAGTATAGACAGAAAACTAGAAACTCCCTACCCAATTTGCTTCTGAGGTTATGACACCAGAGCAGTAAGGGTAGTGCTTTCTGGAATGGAGAGAAGTACAATGGCATCTATTGCAACCACCCTTTGCTATGACAATTCTTCTATGCTACCTCAGCTGATGCAAAAACATCTCCTTATTTGTATGGCTGATTGATGGGTGTAAGGCTGCATGGCCTAATGAAGGGAATATACTGGACAATGTACTCCAATGGCAAAATATGGAGGAGGTACAAGATGTTTTAAGGGGGCTAGGAATGAAACATGCCATTTATGCCATAGCTTTCATAAATCGTGACACTGAAGATTTTACTGAAATTATGAAAAACACAGTATTACATACTGCCCTCAACCATTATTATGGATCTCTTGTGTCTATCCTAAATCTGCTAGTCAGACAGCCCATCTCCCTTCTTATTTAAGCTATAGCCAACCTTGAAGAATTGAAGAAGCTGTGGAGAAAGGGGCAGGAGTTAAGGCAATGGAAAGGCTCCCTGTGAGCATGATGGCCCTAAGCAGGTATCCAACAAGCAGATGTGGGCAGCTCTCATTGCAGGTACAGAGATAGATGCTATAAATACACAGCTGAATGCAGTCCTGGTAAAACTAAGGAACAAATTGCCTAAGGACCAAAGATTTACTAAGGTTAGCTCCCAAGCTTCCAAGGGAAAAAGGAAGTCAGGAAAGAAACCACCATTCAGAGCTAAGCCTGGGAACCCTCTGCTCCCCTGAAAGAGGCTTGGAAAGCCCCTTTCCTTCTTCCATAAGGGGGAAGTTGAGATAGCCAGGTGTAAACAATAGATGGAGACCCTGGGAATTGAGGGGCACATTTAGAATTAAACATGTCCTGGTCCCATAATAACCAGCAGCAAGTGTTAGCACTAGTAAATTCAGAAGCCAAGTGTACCTTAATCTATGAAAATGTAGCCCTATTCCAAGGGCCAGTGCTGGCTATAGATGGCTACAGGGCGGGGGGTGGAAAGGAGCCAGGTATAGTGGCACTTTCTAATTTTATAGATTGGAGGATTGCCACCCCCCCACACACACCTCCAAAGTGTATAGGGTATATATTTCCCCTATACCAGAATACATTTTAGAAATTGCTCTACATAATGCCTTGTTGCAGATCACTGTAGGGGAATCTGCCCCTGGTGTACAGTGATTAAAGCAGTGCTAAGAGGACAAGCTAAATGGTCCCCTGTAAAAGTACCCAAGTACCCCCACCTCAGAGGGTCATGGCTACAAAACAATATAAACTTCCAGGAAGGCACCAAGAAATATCAGCCACTATGAAAGAGTTGGAGTGGGTGGAGATAATACTACCCATCTTAGCCCTTTCAACAGTCCTGTATGGCCAGTAAGAAAACCTCATGGAACCCGGTATATAACAATAAATTATTGCGAGTTAAACAAAGTAACACCAACATTGTATGCCACAGTCCCAAATATTGCTGGTTTATTATGAAAAAATTAGTACACAATTATGTCAATATCATTTTGCATTGGACCTTGCTAATGTTTTCTTTAGTATCTCCCTAGAAAAATCAAGCCAACCTGACTCACTTTCACTTGGGGAGGCCAAAAATGAACTTTTACTGTGCTCCCCAAAGGCTATGTACATAGCCCAACCATCTGCCATGGTCTTCTGGCAAAGGATTTGGCTAAGTGGAAAAGACCTGCAAGTGTTAACTCTGTTTCACTACATTAATGATGAAATGTTAACCAGTAACTCTTTTGCAGAATAAAAAGAAGCCTCAGGCTCATTGTTATCTCACCTTGAGAGCTTGGCAATGGGCAATCAATTGTGACAAGTTGCAAAGCCCTGGCTGCTCTGTCAAATTCTTGCATGTTGTATAGTATAGTAAGCGAAAAACAACACCTCCTGCTATAATTGATAAGGTGCAATATTTCCGTATACCACAAATGTCAAAACAACTAATGGTTTTTTGGGGGTTGTTAGGGTATTGAAAAACTTTTGTGCCTCACTTAGCTCAAATGTTAAACCCTTTGTATGTTTTAATGAGGAAAAGCCATCCTGGGGATTGAAATAGCTCCCAACAGGGTGCTTTTTTGGGGGGTTGCAGTGTCTGGGAATCAAACTGGGTCTCCCACATGGAAGGCGAGCATTCTACCACTGAACCACCTGTGAACCCAACAAGGTGCTTTTGAAAAGGCAAAAAGGGCAATAGCACAGGCACAAGCACTGAGAGGTGTCGATCCAAACCTGCCCTATGAACTGGATGTAGGCAGCACTGATACTGACTTTACATTGGGTCTATGGCAGAGGCAACATTCTAAACGAATGCCCCTTGGCTTTTGATCATAATTATGGAAAGGAGCAAAACTGAGATACAGACTCCTGGAAAAGTAATTGCACACTGCATATAATGCTTTATTTCGAGTGGAGGGACCAAAACAAAGACTCCAAGTCACCTTGAAAATGGCCATTCCTATTCAGGGGTGGATAACTGACATGGCTTTTAAATCATGCTCTGGCAGTGCCCAATTGCACACACTGACCACATGGAAAGTCTACCTGTTACAGTGAAGCATTTTAAATACCAGCCCTCTGAGTGTAAAAATGCATGAGATTCTTGGACCAGTATCCTATATAGAACATCCTATATAAAAGGCACAAGTACCATTCCTGATTCTGCTTGGTACACTGATGGATTCCTTAGTGGTCAACCTCCCATACAGATAACTGTGGCAGTACAACCCCATACTGACAATATATGGTGGGAGACTGGTGTTATGCCAAGCAGTCAATGGGCTGAGTCAAAGGCAATATGGATTATAATAGTGCATGCCAGGAGATGCTGCACTAGCAGCACCTGTACTGACAGCTGGGCTGTTTACAAAGGCCTTACAACCTAGATGGCAACCTGGAAGCAACAACAACGGACAGTCATAGGTTGCCCCTTCTGAGTACAAGAATTATAGAAAAACATCTGGGACACCTGCCAATGATGAAAGATCATTGTCTATCATGTCTCTGCCCACACTCCCAACACATTACCAGGAAATGTGGAAGCAGATGCACTCACATGGGTTTGGAGCAGCACAGCTGAAACCAGAGGAGCAGTCAAACTCTGTGGCATCTGGCCCAGCAGTTCCTGCTGCCAATCACATGCCAGCAGCCACTGGGCATCACTTGAAAGTGCCTTTATGCTCCCTGCATCGACCATGTAGAATCCCACACCAGATGGGAAACATAGCCTGGACTCAAACCCCGATGACCACATGGCAAGTGGATTACATCAGTCCCCTTCCACTTTCAGAGGGGATGAGGTCTGCTTTTGGCTACAGAACTGTCATTAGCTTTCCCAGTGGGGAAGGTCAACCAACAGGCCACTGTCTGATGTTTGGAGAAGTGAGCAGTCTGTATGAAGTGCTTACTAACTATGAATGTTAGTAAGACCTCTTTCACTGGACAAAATAACCCAATCATAGACCGTGGAACAAGACATTCGAAGACATTTCATCTACTTTATAATCCCATGGGTGTGGGCCTTATTGAAAGAATGAATGGCCTCTTTTTCTTTTTTTTTTTTTTGGCATGGGCAGGCACTGGGAATTGAACCTGGGTCTCCTGCATGGCAGGCGAGAACTCTGCATGCTGAGCCACCGTGGCCCACTGAATGGCCTCTTAAAGGAACAGTTAAAAGATAATAAAAGGACGTTACAGCAGTGACCTAAGCAACTCTGTCAGGTCTCAGTCTGTTGGAATGCTTTGCCATGAACTGCTGCACCCACTCCTATTGAAATGCTAAGGCAGGACTGATGTAGGCACTAAGAATACAAATTAAAAGGCTAACTGCTTTACAGCCTAAAAGGGGGAATAATATTAATTTGTTGTTGCCTATGCCTCAGACCATGCAAACAGGTAAAAAATGAGGTCCTTTGACTTTAGTGCTGGCCAATGCAGCTATGCTGGTTAGGAATATGGGGAATAGATGTCACTCAAATAGTATAATCTGACCGTCATTCATACAAAAAATACCAATTAAAACTTTTATCACCAATCCAGGGCCTCCTATTCTCAAAGGAACTTTATGCATAACTATTTGAACTCTTCCTATGCCAAAATTAACAACTGATATGATGGTAGAAAACTTAAACTTGCAGAGAGAGAATATCTGGTATTTAAAACTTCCCATAATGTGCCTCTGCCTGGTACCTTATTATCAATTAATGGAACTCTAACAAGTATATTATTAGATCAGCAGGAATTACCCCTTATTGTTCCATAAACATCGTTCTTTTTACTCATAGTGCCCTAGCAAACACCTTCCTACGGTGGGCTTCAGCAGTAACTCATGCCCACAATCCAACCCAACACTGGGTTTGCACAGACTTGCGATCTTTGGGTGTTACACTGGCCTTCCTTAGACTGTGACCCCTGAAAATTGGACTGCATGGAATACCTTGCTGGTCTGATTCAACAATCAGAAAATCTGGGGGAAAATCTTCCATTTAAAACTGAAATCCAACTATCATCCTATAGTCCTATAATAAGGCTTACATCTTATTCCTTGTATGGGAATGAGAGAACAAGTCGCAACATGTATTGAAGTACACCATGGATGATAGCTTAAAATGGCTAGTGAAAGAAGCTGTAACAGCATATTATATTGCCCCTGTCTGTATAGAATGACTTTATTCATGATGTGGGGTGGATCCCCCCACCTAATTGTGTAATTTTCACTATTAAGCTACAAGACTTTTCCACTGGCAAAATATTTCCAACCCACATGGGGCATATCCTTCCCCTAAAGCAATGGCTATAGACCTGTGGACAGTATAGTTAGCCCTGTTTACCCTATAAATGGACAGAATGTTATATGTGGGGACAGTCAACTTTAATGATTCTTTATCCCACACTCCTAGAAATTAGAAAATGTTGAAGCTAAATATAAAATAAAACACACTCCCTGGTGGTGTTATGCTTTAGAGCATTTTAAAAAATTTTTTATTGATGCAACAACATATTAGCACATACATTCCTTTTTTTTTTTATTTTAAATTTGCATATGGGCAGGAGGCACCAGGGATCGAACTCCAGACCTCCAGCACGGCAGGTCGAAGCTCTGCCTGCTGAGCCACGGCAGCCACCCAGCACATACATTCTTAACATACAAACATTCCATACATGGTGTAAAATCAGTGGCTCACAATATCATCACATAGTTGTATATTCATCACCAAGATCATTTTTTAGAACATTGGCATCACTCCAGAAAAAGAAAAAAGAGGAAAAAAAAAACGTCATACATATCATACCCCTTACCTCTCCCTCTCATTGACCACTAGTATTTCCACCTATCCAATATATATACTTTTTTATATTAACATTTGTTCCCCCTATTATTTATTTATTTTTAATCCATATGTTCTACTCATCTGTCCATACCATAGTTAAAAGGAGCATCCACAATCACACAGTCATATTGCAAAAGCTGTATCATTATACAATCATCTTCATGAAATATGGCTACTAGAACATAGCTCTACAGTTTCAGGCACTTCCCTCTAGCCTAATACATCTTAATCTAAAAAGGGAT
>PVIY010041992.1:0-21249 GCA_004026745.1 Myrmecophaga tridactyla | reverse complement strand
TTATCTTGATAGGGCTACTTTGAAAGTTGATTTCCCTCAGTAGTTTCAGGTTTTGTATTTTTGGGATGGGCATGGGGCAAGGCACAGTGCAGGGCTGAGTATGGGTTGGGGGCGCTATGCTGGTGCCCGGGAGCATGGGGTTGTGGGGTGGGGGATGGCACAGGGGCCATGAGGGCAGGGTGCAGTTCAGGCAGGCCTCAGAGTGTGGGGATGTGGAGGCAGGGCATGACAGGAGGCGGACTGCAGGGGCTGTTGGGTGCGCAGGGCATGTGTGTGCAGGGGCAGGTGTGGGGGCAATGCATGGCGTGCAGCGTTGTGGGGATTGGAGCGCATGGTGCAGGGCATGTGGCATGGATGGCAGGGGTGGTGACACAGAGGGAGTAGGGGCAGGACATGTCTGCACACATACATGCTTGTGGGGGGGGCAGGTCACGGGTCCCTGGGTCATGGAAGGAGGAGTGACAGGGTGGGGTTGCATGGGATACTGGGGTGCAGGGCTCAGGTTGTGGGGAGTGTGGGGCAGTGGTGCTTGGGTCGTGGGAGGGAGGCAGCATGCATGGTCATGTGTGTCTGGGGCATTCAAGGAGTGTGGCATGGCTTACTTCCTTGTCCCTGTCTCCCTGTCCACGCACTCCTGAAGGCTCCAGGCCTCTGTTTGGAGAGGGGTGCATTGAGCTCTTTGCACTAGCTGGATGGTCTCCTGTTCTCTGTATCTCAATTCCTCAGCTTTTTCAGAAGGACCTCCCTATGTCATTTGCATCCTCTCAGGTCATTTGTACCTTGGAACCGCTTTCCCAGCCATTTTTGTCACTTCTTTAGCTGTTCCTTGGAGTAGAGGTGAACTCAGCTTATTCTTTTCTACCATCTTCCCAGAACTCTTGCTGGCAACCTTTTGTGGGCTTCAGTATATGGGCCATAGTAGTACTTCCACGTAAAGTATGCTGACTTTAGAACCCAAAGATGTCTTCCAGTAATTGCACTTCTTTCTTTGTGGTGGGACATGTGAGATGCAATCATTCACTTTTTACTTTGAAGGCGATATCCTTGCATACCCCTGACCACTTATTTAAAAGTTTAACTAATGTGGCAGGTCCTGAATCTTTGGAGGGTTTGTCTCATCCTCTGGACTGTATGCCTTATTAAAACCTCTAACATGCTGCCCACTTCTTGCTCATCTGGCTCAGTTAGCATAATATCTTCATGGTGGTATAGGATGTGGTGTTGTATGGGATGTCCAGATGGCCCAGATATCTCTGGACTATGCTATGACAGTGACAGGAAAGTTAACACAACCCTGGGGTAAAAAAGCAAATGTGCTTTTCAACAAATGGTGCTGAACCAACTGGATATCCTTAAGAAAAGAATGAAGTTGGACCCCTACATTACACCATATACAGAAATGAACTCAAATACCTAAATGTAAGAACTTAAATTATAAAAGTCATACATCAAATACAGACATGTCTTCATTACCTTGGATTAAGCAATGGTTTCTTAGATACTACCGCAAAGCACAAACAAAAGAAAAATAGATAAATTGGACACATCATCAGAATTAAAAACAATTGTGTTTCAAAGAACACACTCAAGAAAAGACAACACACAGAACGAGAGAAAATTTTTGCAAATCATGCCTCTAATAAGTGACTAATATCTAGAATATATAAATAACTCTTGTAACTCATCACAAAAAGATAAATAACCCAATTAAAAATGGGAAAGAGTCTGAATAGACATTTTGCCAAAGAAGATATGCAAATGACCACAAAGCACATAAAAAGATGCTCGATATCATTAGTCATCAGGGAAATGAAAATCAAAACCACAATGAGGTACCACTTCACACACTCTAGAATGCAGTAGTAAAAGGAATGGAAAATAACAAGTGTTGTTGATGATGTGGCTGAACCGAAACCCTCAATGGTAAACCACTTTACAAAACACTCTTGTAATTCCTCAAAAGGCTAAACATAGTGTTACCATATAATCCAGCAATTCTACTCCTGGGTATATCACTGAGAGAAATGAAAACTTAGGTCCACAAAAAACTTGTCCACACAGGTTCATAGTAGCATTATTCATAATAGCCAAAAATGGAAATGACATAAATGTCATCAGCTGATGAATGGATAAACAAAATGTGGTATATCCATACAATGGAATATTATTCAGCAATAAAAAGGAATGTAGTACTGATTCAAACTACACTATAGACAAACCTTGAAAACATGGTAAGTGAAATAAGTCGGACACTAAAGATCACATATTGTATGACTCCATTTATATGAAATGTCCAGAATAAGCACATCTATCAAGGCAGAAAGTAGATTGTTGGTTGCCTAGGGCTGGTGGGATTCGGGGAATGTGGGGAGTGACTTATCATGATTACAGTGTTCCTTTTTGGGATGATGAAAATGTTCTTAAATTAAGTGTGGTAATAGTTGCACAAATCCATGAATATACTAAAAACCATTGCACTATACATTTTCAACAGTTAAGTGGTATAGTCTGTCAATTATATCTCAATAAAGTCATTGCTTAAAAAAAGTAAATGTACATTATTTCTGGTACCATATGAATGCAAAGTGTTTCTAATCCTTTCAACTAATTGGAATGGAAAAGAACACATCAGCCAAATTGATGGCTGCTGACCATGTACGTGAGGCTGTGTTACTCTGCTCTAGCAAAGGTACCACATCTGGCAAGGCAGCTGCATTTGGAGCTACTAGTTGATTGAATTTGTGCTTGTCCACTGTCATCCTCCACGAGCCATCGGGTTTTGGCAGGACCACACTAATGAATCAAATGGAGGCATGATGGCGACCACCTCCCTGCATCTTTAGATCCTTAAGGGTGGCATTAATTTCCACTGTTACAAATCCCGCAACCATTCCTCCCAGCCATGTGATGTTTGAGATTTACAATTTTGAGTGGGGGAGAGGGGCAGTTTTAGAGGCTTCCCAGTTATGATAGCTCTTACTACACAAACCAAGCCCTTAATGTGGGGGCTGGGCCAACCACTAAGGATGTGGATTTCCATTATACGTTAGAGACCAGGGAAATGACCACTTAGTGGGTCCACAAACCTGTGGACCCCCGGTAGTCATTTTCCTGGTCTGCATTTATTATCTTGTCTCCATTTGCCCCCACTCTAATACGAGGGTTGGGGGATGGCACTTCATGTCTCCAATCAACAGTGAGACCCTGTATCCAACAGTTCTCAAAATGTTTGGGTGTTCCCCTTTCCCCCAAGAACGGTTACCAGGGTAAATGGCTGTAGGTCCCTTTAGGGAAGGACTGGAGGAATCATTACCATGTAAACTGGCCATGGTGTGGCAGGGTTCTTCTTCCAGGGAATCTAGCCTCCTTTTCAGATGGTTGGTTCTAGGTCCAAAAATTGGCTCAGGGGTTGTACTTTTATTAGGACAATTGTCCTCGGCCTCCAGGTCATTCTGATTTCTCCTGATGATACAAGCTGCTCATCCATTTTGATCTGTGATGTTTTGCACTATTAACCAGCTCATACCTCCCTGGGGTTCAGGTGTCCTTGGCTGCCACGCCAACTCTGCTGTTCATTATGATAATTGCATCCACCTGGCTTCTAGCAATTAAGTGCCGCCACTTGGCCTCTAGCTCTTCATAAGGAGGGGTGAACTACCACTGCTGGCTCAGATGCTTTGGAGGAGTTCAGGACCAGATGCCCCCATCCCTAGTGTCAGGGCCCCATTTTTTTCCCAAGCAGGACCCTGACCTTTGTGTGACAGATGTGTCTTGATTGAGCAGTTAGCCTTCTCTGGAGCTTGGCCACTTTGGTTCTTAAATCCTGGCTGGGCCTGGTCCTCAGCTTGCTCTGCCCGCCTGCTGCAGGGGATGAGAGTCTCTGTTAGGGATCTGGGAGGTCCTTTGACTTTCACAGGGGACTTTCAATGGCCTGTTAATCTGGCACCTAACATTTCAGCATCTCCTTCAATGGCCTAATGCAATGACCACCCAATCCCATTGTCCTTACAGTTATTACTTTCCAGAACTTCTCAAGGGTCTGCTATGACCATCTGCTATTACTGTCTGCATACCAGCCCAATTCACCACAGTTGAACCTTTCCACAATTGGACCATCATCTTGTGCCAAGGGCTTTGTGTCCTTCACCGACCTTTAGTGAGGGGTCCTTATGGCCAGCTGGGCACTGAGTGACCTAGATCCAAAATACTGAAAGTAGGATTACCCACTTTCTCAGACTTCTCCTGACTCTATAAGCAGTCCCTTAGATGGAGTTTGGCAATGCAGTCCCTGCCAATTTGAAGCTATGATGTACCCCAGAAAAGCCATGTCCTTTAATTCTCATTCAGTATTGCTGGGTGGGATGATTTTGAGTGTTTCCATGGAGATGTGACCCACTAATTATGGGTGGTAACTTTTGATTAGATGGTTTCCAAGGAAATGTGTCCCCACTCATTCAAGATGGGGTTGCTTATTGGAGCCTTTTAAGAGGGAATCATTTTGGAAAAATTCTTTAGCGCCACCAGAACCGACGGAGCCAACAGGGTGGACAGACCACCAGGGAAGCCGTTGAAGAAGCCAGGAGAGAAAGCTAGCAGACTTCTCCATGTGCTTTTGCAGCTAAGAGAGAAATCCCAAATGTCATCGGCCTTCCTGAGCCAAGGTATCTTTCCCTGGATGCCTTAATTTGGACATTTTTATGGCCTTGCCTTAATTTGGAGATTTTCATGGTCTTAGAACTGTAAACTTCCAATTTAATAAATTCCCCTTTTAAAAAGCCATTCTGTTTCATCCGTATTGCATTCTGGCAGCTTTTACAAACTAGAACACAGGGTATTTAGTAAGGATCAATAGCCGTGGAATGCAGAGTAAGGAGCTGAAATGTGATATGAATCTGTCAGTGCTCTGGGAATGCTATTGGAGTTATGCTGCAGTGAGCCGAAATGGCTGGTCCTTCACCTCACCACTGCAATCAGCGTTTGCATGGGGATATACTCTGAAACAGAGCCGGAGGGAGCTAAGAGCTGGGGCCACATATCCTTCTTTGAAGGGGAACCTGGGGGGCACATTCCTGTGTTCTTCACATCGGTATAAAAGTGAAATGAAGCATTATCCTCATTTAATAGATGATAAAAGTGAGGTTGAAAAAGAGTAAATGACTCACCTACTGTTGGTAACTAGCAGAAATAAAATATGAATCTTCAATACAGAAGGAAACTGATATAGAGAACAGCTATATGCCGGGTGTTCTAAGAAATTCCTCACATATTTTCTCATTGGTTCCTTATAACAACCTGAAAGGCATTATTACTTTCTCTAATTTTAGAGAGGAGAAAACTAAAGCCCAGAGGAGAAAGTAATTTGCCCAACGTCATGGTGCTAGTAAGAAATGTAAATAGCCAGAATTTGAGCCTAGGTCTGTGCAATTCCTACTCCTTTATGAAGCCAGGAAGGAAATACTGTTCCTCATGATCCAGAGAGGAACGTACCGTAAGTACTGAGAGTCCTGGTGTTTAGGGAAAGGCAAGGTGGGTTCCCAGTCTTTACTTGAACAGCATGATTCTAGGCAAAATCTGAACCACAGAGCATCTGGCAGCTTTGCAAGAGGCTTCTTGTTTGCGAGGTTTGGTTCTCTGCTTGGATGACGTGGACTGGGAAGATTGGTCAGCCATGAATGTGTCGGGAAAACAGGATTGATTTATTGAAACAAGCTAGAAAAGAGGGTAAAAAACAAGAAGAAGGCATTGACAGTTTGCTAGGAGTCAGAATGCTTTGGATTTGCAAAAAATAAATTTTCTTCTCATTATAAAAGTCATACATTTTCATTATACAAGACTATCAAGCAGCAAATAGAAGCAAATTATAATCATCCACCTCCTTACTGCCCAGAAATATTACTGCTAACATTTCATGCTTAGCTTCTTCTTTATCATCTAAATAAATAACTATTGATATTTCTAATATATACATATAAAATATATGCAAATTTATATGTATTATTGTAGGTTTCATAGATTTTATTTTACCTATAGGGGACGAATATGTGCAGATGGGCTTTCTGAAAAAAAAAATAGCAACTTTTTTTTCTCATTCAAAAGCAACACATGGGGATCAACAATGGCATCCTGGCCAAAAGGGGGAAAAGAAGTGTAAGAAATAAGGTATCAGTGGCTGAGAGAGTTCAAATAGAGTTGAGAGGCTACTCTGGAGGTCACTCTTATACAAGCTTCAGTTAGACATTGCTACTATCATAACTTGCCAAAACCCCAACAAAAACCATTCCAGCCAATCCTAAAGAACACCTAGGACAATATATAAGATTCTACAAAGGTTCCATGCACTAGGGTAACTTTCCAGAAACTTACAACTTCCAGATGGGTCCCTGGACCAGATGAGCCCTGAAATGCAGAGGGACCAGCCTCTCCAGAACATCAACTAGTTCCATTACCCTATCCCATATTATTGACAGTCCCTTGCAAAATAAAAACTTAGAATGGGCATAGCCCAAATACCCCTAAAGAGTGGGAGAAAGATTAAACGTAATGGTAGAGCTATACAGAGAAGGTAGGGTTTAACAAACAAATATGATTGCTGAATCTTAAATTGATATTTCTTTTAGTCTCTAGTGTCTTGGAGCAGCTAGTAGTAAAAACCTAAAAATGTGGATTTGTAACCTATATCAAACTCTGAAATCTGTTCTACAGCTAATTGTTGTGATGTGCTTTGCATTTTATTGCTTTTTTGTACATGTTATTTTGCACAAAAAATTTTCTTAAAAAGTCGATTGCGGATGATAAATGCCAGGTATATGATGATATTATGAACCATTGATTGTACACTTTGGATGATTACATGGTATGTGAGTACAACACATATTAATAAAAATTTTTAAAAGAGCAACACATGTTCAATGGAGGGATTTGAAAAATACAAAGATGAAAATAAAAAGTCACCTGCAATATTGACTATTTTGTAACCTGTTTTTTAAAAAAAAGTTAGTGCAAAAATGGAGCTCCTGAACTAAATTTATGAGAGCTCAATCTTGACCCCTCTACGTCTGGTATGACCAAAAGCAAATCCCTAATCCTCTCTCCAAGCCTGAGTTCCCTCATCTGGAAGGTGGAAATTACCTCACAAAATTGTGGTGAGCACTGCAGGTAAGGTGCTCAGGTTTCTGACTCAGTGGGTCTGGACTGGGGCTGAGAACCTGCATCCGTAACAGGTTCCCAGGTGGTACTGTTGCTGCTCGTCCAGGGACCCCACTTTGAGAACCAGTGAGTTAGGTATCCTGGGACAGGTGAACCCAGGGAAGGGATGTGCTGGCAGGTGCAGTAGGAAAGGAGCTGCATCTGGATTTGAGTTTCAAAAGCCTAAAGTCTCAAGGGAATGAAACATTAGAGACATTTGGGAGAAAAATTTGAGGACTCATATCAAGGCTTCCCTCCAGTGCAGAGAATCATCTAAAATGATTCTCTGCACTGGAGGGAAGAAGGAAAGAGATGGAGAGGGTACAAGAAAGGCAAATGTGGGGTTGCGGACATGGAGGGACCAGGTGGGTGGAGTGGTGGGCTTCCAGGGTAAGCACCGTCCCTCACCAGCCAACCAGGAGCATGAGGGATGAGTCAGGGTCCATGGACTTCCCTACATCCATTTTAAGGGCTCTGCTGTGCTCTTGTTGGCCAGGAGAGAGAACCTCATTGAGAGCACACGGTGGGGTCCTGTAGCAATAATGCCCAACCATGCATGCCCCAAGACTTGGCTTGGTCTACATCCAGCTCCTCACCCTAGGTGCAAGGTCACAACATGGTCAACATCCAGGGGAGCTGGTAGCCTTTCTGAGACGGAAGATAGCAACCTTGATCTGAACCTCTGACATCCACCTGTAAGCCCCATAAACTCTTTACTTCTCAGATTTCTTGCTCACAAGACTCCAACCTGAACATGTGCAGATGCTAAGATGATTCCACTCCAGGAGTTCAATGGGTGCTGCTGAACTAAGCCCCATTACACATTAATGAGCCTTAAATATCATGACCACCTGCTCCCAGGAGCGTGGACTGAGCCTTGGAAGGGCAGGTGCCACGAAAGGGAAGGAATTGGGAGGGGATGTCCCTTCCTTGGAATGTACACTTATGACAGGTCCAGCATCTGAACCCTGACACCAGCATATCGCCCTGCACTTGCTCTTGCAGTCCCTTGGCTTGAAGTTTTCCATTAAAGCCTGCTTTTTTTTTCAAATATATATTTTTATTGAGATATCTTCACACACCATATAGTCCATCCAAAGCATACAATCAGTGGCTTACAGTATCATCAAATAGTTGTGTGTTCATCACCATGATCATTTTTAGAATATTTGCATCACTCCAGAAAAAGAAATAAAAAGAAAAAAAACCCCATGCATCTTACACCCCTTACCCACCATTGACCACTAGTATGGCAAGCTACCCAAATGTTTTACCCCTTATCTCTGCCCTATTATTTATTTATTTAGTCCTTATTTTTTTACTCATCTGTCCGTACCCTGGATAAAGGGAGTGTCAGACACAAGGTTTTCACTATCACCCAGTCACATTGTAAAAGTTATATCATTATACAATCATCTTCAAGAATCAAGGCTACTTCCCTCTAGCCACTTCAATACACCATAAATTAAAAAGGGATATCTATATAATGCATAAGAATAACCTCCAGATAACCTCCTGACTGAAATCTTTCAGCCACTGAGACTTTATTTTGTCTCATTTCTCTCATTTCCCTTTTGGTCAAGAAGGTTTTTCTCAATTCCTTGATGCCAAGTCCTGGCTCATCCCTGGGAGTCATGCCCCTCCTTGCCAGGGAGATTTATACCCCTGGGAATCATGTCCCACATAGCAGGGATGTCAGTGAGTTCATCTGCCAAGTTGGCTTAGAAAGAGAAGCCACATCTGAACAACAAAAGAGATTCTCGGGGTAACTTTTAGGCATAAGTATAAGTAGGCTTAGCCTCTCCTTTGCAGGATAAGTTTCATAAGGGAGAACCCCAAGATCAAGGGCTCAGCCTACTGAACTGATTGTACCCAACGCTTATGAGTATATTAGGAACTCTGCAGATGGAGAAGTTTAATATTTCCTTGCAAATACTTTTCCATTCTCTGCCCAATTACTCTGGGAAGTGTCAGGGCATCCCTCTAACTTGTATAAAACCACAAGATCTCACTCCTTATTCAAGATTCCATGTAATCATGGTGTTTGAATAAACTGACCATACAAGTTAAATTAGATAAATTGCTACCAAGAATATAAATTTTGCACCAAATAAACATCTCTTCCTTTGGTCTCACACAGGAGTTGAAGTTTTAAGATATAGACCATATCATCCTTTACCGTGTGTTCTGATCTACCTCAGTCCTGTCCAGATCAGCTGTGTTCATATCTCTAGTCAAAGTCTGATCCCTTTTTCAACTTTTTTTTTTAGCAGTTCCTGTAAGGGGTAATGCTGAATTTCTTAGCTTCAGAGCTCTAACTCTGAGTCTCAGGTGTCTCACAAATACCTGAAGTTCCAGGGAGAAACCAGGATATACACAAATAGCTCAGCATCTCAGAATTTAGAAATATCAGTTACAATTCCTGAATAGATGTGACTGCTGTAAGAGCTTACAATCTAGGACCCTTTACAATAGTTCCCAACCTGATAATCCATGCTTTCGACTTCAATTCTCTGAGCTTGTATATTATGATTAGTTCACATTAGCGAAGCATGATAACATGTGTCTTTTTGTTTCTGACATTTCATTCACTGTCCTCAAGATTCATTCGCCTAACTGCGTTTCTCACAACTTCATTTTCGTTCTTGCAGCTGCTCAGGAGTCCGTTGGATGTACACACTGCAGTTCCCGTTTCCAGTCCTCAGTTGATGTCTCCTTAGGCTACCTCCAACCATAGTGAATTGTAAACACTGCTGCCATAAACACCAGGATGCAAATGTCTATTCGTGTCCCCACACTCAGTTCCCCCAGCTGCCAACACGGTGGCAGGATCATATGGCAATTCTATGGCCTGTTGTCCTCTGTTAAAGCCTGTCTCTTAATCTAAAAAAAGAAGAGAGAAGGGCTAGAAAGGTTATGGGGTTTTTTTTTGTTTGTTTGTTTGCTTGTTTTGTTTTTTTGGCGCATGGTCCGGGAATCGAACCTGGGTCTCCCATATGGAAGGCGAGCATTCTATCACTGGACCACCCATGCACCCAGGTTATGTTTTTTTGAGCACCCACCATGACCAGTCCTTGTATGAGGTGCTTTTGCATTCATATCTCACTAGTTCCAACAGCAGTGTACCATAAACCCCATTTAACAGAGGTGGGAACTGAGGTACAGAAGGTGGAAGTAGGAAGCTCCGTAGTGGAAGACCTCTGGGTAATGAAAGAGCTCACGCACTGAGAAGATTCAAGATTTGTTACCAGCCAGAATGCATTGAAACCCTCGTGGTCTCCTAGCCTCAGGACAGGGGTACTGTGCTTGCTGAGAGTGCACCGATGAGGTCACACACAGCTGGGCTTTGCTTAGCAAACGAGGGCAGGTGCCACGCTTGGTGACTTGACCTAGACCAGGTATCAGTGGCTGAGAGAGTTCAAATAGAGTTGAGAGGCTACTCTGGAGGTCACTCTTATACAAGCTTCAGTTAGACATTGCTACTATCATAACTTGCCAAAACCCCAACCAAAACCATTCCAGCCAATCCTAAAGAACACCTAGGACAATATATAAGATTCTACAAAGGTTCACTTGGCAGTGACAAGGACTGGACAGAAGCTTTCAAAGTCATTTATTTGCCTCACATGATCTTAGTCAGGGACAACTATAAAGTGGGAATAAGGCCATGTGCCTCATGGGGTTCTTGTGAGGACCAAAAAAGACAACATTCTTTAAACACCATTTCTGAACCTGGGGAGGCAGGGGTGGACTCAGATATTTGCTTCGTATTTACTCCTTTTACTTGCTGTGCAGCTGAGTATTTCCAAACATGAATCTCTTCATGGGATAGGAGGATAAAATGGAAAACTTCCAGGGGATAGTTTGCTACCAGTAAACTCTTAAAGTGAGTAGTTTGTCTTCCCCTTTAATCCCTGGGTGGTCAGTAGAGTATGATGAATGAATGGATGAATGAATGAATGAATCATTGGATGGATGAATGAATATAATAGCGTGCTAACTACCCTACAGTTTTCCTTTGGATACATTATCTTATTTAGCACTCACAGAGAACTTAAGAAATGGATATTATTATCTTCAGTCTATAGATAAGGAAACCCAGAATCCCAAACTCAGGGAGATTGGGTGGTTTTCCCAGGATTCATTTGCTGGAAAGTGACAAAGCAAGTTTCAACCCCCCCAAGTCTGTTTTAGTTTCAGAGAAGAGGTGTGGTTGTGGAAAAGAGTGATGCTCTCAGTGGATTTCAAGAGGTAGAAAGATGAATAGACCCCTAAAGAACTGAACTTAACATTGACTATTTTCTGAGTTCTTCACATTTGCATTGTTGCTAATTATTTATGTATGGAATGTCATCTCTTTTTTTATTAAAAATTTAAAGTATAGTTTACATACAGTAAAATTCACCCAGTTTATTGCATAGTCCTGCAAGTTTTGACAAATGCATACAGACCTGTCACTACCACCACAATCAAGGTATAAAACAGTTCCATCCCTGCCTCAAATGTCCCACCCCAACCTCCCCCCAACCCCAACCCAGTCCCTGGCAACTACTGATCTGTTTCCTGACCTTGTATTTTTGTTTTTGAAAGAATGGCGTATAAATGAAATTATACGATATTTTGCTTTTTTGGGTCTGGCTTCTCTCACTTAGCATATCTGTATGGTGTATCTTCAAATGTTTCCTAGGCATAAACTCCTTTGGGCCTAATGGAGATTTATGATTCTCATAAACCCTTTTTTTTCTCATTAGGATGTGGAAAAGAATCTGCCATTTCCCACAGGCAATTACCCTTTAAACAGTGGACAAGAGGAGAGAGGAGAAAAAAAGAAGGAAGAGTTAAGCCATTTTCTCTCCAAATTTTCTGTGTTCTAGGAAATACAGCACAGAGTCTGGTTAACTTTTCAGCATGTCAGAGACAAAAACCTATATAATTCTAGATGATCAGTCATTCCTAATTAAACCTTCAAGAGAGTGTTAAGAGTTAGGGTTGCAAATAAAGAGAAGTGAGTCTTGGTTTTAAGAAATATAAATGCCCCAGAGAAAAGGCACTTGCTTAGAAGACAAGTGAGGTGGTATATTGGTTAGAAGTTAGCAGATGGGAAATGACAAAGATGATGAAATTTGTGGACTAGCATTGACTAGCATTCATGAAGACCAAGGAGCAATGTGTGAATGTATCCATTCACCCATCCAACCATCCATGCATCCATCCATCCACCCATCTGTCCATCTAACCACCCACCATCCATCCATTCATCTAACAAATATTTCCAAGCACATGTGTTACATAAGCGTGAACAAGATATAGCCATCCTGCTCTTCAAGGGGTCACGGTTAGGGCTTCCATATATAATTGCATACGGTAAACACTGCATCATTCCAGACGCTACTCTTTACAATGCTCCCTCTCATAAGTCGTGCCATGTATAATTCTTGCAACTCTGCCACAGTCTAGAAAAAAAGACAAGCATACAGACAGGCAAGTATGACACAGTATGTTAGAAATAAGGGAGACTATGGGAGCAGAGAGGAGGGGCACTTAAGAAATTCGGCACTGGTGTGGATTTCAAAGGTTTCCTGGAGGAAGTGAAACCTAAATTAAACCCCTAGGATAAACAGGCATTGGCAAGGTGAAGATGTTGGGGAAGGAGGGAAAGAATTGCAAGCAGAGGAAGCAGCATTTGCAAAATCGTGGTGGAAAGAGAAAGCTTGGCAGATTCAGGGAACTGCAAGCAATTTATGTGGTTGGATGGAGGAGGGAAGGGCCCGTGAGGACTAGGACAGATGAGTCTAGAGAGGCTGGCAGGGAGCAGGCAATTAGGAGTCTTGTAGGGAAAGTAAAGAGCTTGGACTTTATCCTGAGGCCACAGAGGAACAATCAGAGAGATTAAGAGGGACATGATGTGATCACTGCTGCTGTTTAGAAAGATCACTCTGGCTGCTGTGTGGAGATGGACTGAAGGGAACAGGTGGTAAGCATGGAGGTGGCTGGTGCCATGACCCAGGTGCAAGATGGAAGGAAGTTCATGGTAGTAGGTTTGGAAAGAAGGGAGATGGAGTTGAAATACATTAGGAGGTAGAATTGTCAGGATTGAGGACTGGCTGGACGCCAGAGGTGATGGAGAGGTTAGGAATGGAGGGTGATCTCCAGGTTGCTGGCTCGAGCGTTGGGTAGATAGTGAGGCCATGTACTCAGAGGCACAAAGGGCGTGAGGTGGTGGGTGAGGTGATGGGATCCATTTGGGTTGTGCTGAGTTCGAAGGGCTTGTGGGACCTACAGGTGGAGACGAAGGTGGTTCCGATGCTCAGGGGTGGGAGGTAGGGTCCATCATTGGAGGTGATCATCTAGGAACCCGGTGATGAATGAGAGGGAAAAAAGACTGAGAATAGAACTCCAGGAAGCACGAACATTTAAGGGACAGACTGAGGTCAAGAAGAGAGTGTGAAAGACAGCTGCACCCCATCCTTCCTGGGCTGCCAGGCCTGGCCTTGGGCAAAATGGAGCAGGGTCGGGTTGATCTCTGCATCTCCAGCTGTTTATTAAGTGAACAAATTAAAATGTGTGATTATAAAGCACAGAGACTTTTTTCATTTTTTAAAAACTTCTTTTCATTGTATAATATAGCATACATACAAGGCAAAGAAAGAAAAAAGCAATCGTTTTCAAAGCATGCTTCAACAAGTAGTTACAAGACAGATCCCAGAGTTTGTCATGGGCTACCATACCATCCTCTCAGATTTTTCCTTCTAGCTGTTCCAGAATATAGGAGGCCAGAAGGAATAACTTTTTTTTATCATCACAATTGATTTTTTCCCTTTTTTTTGTGAAAAATAACATATATACAAAAAAGCAATAAATTAAACATAGCACAACAATTAGCTGTAGAACAGATTTGAGTTTGGTATGGGTTACAATTCCACAATTTTCGGCTTTTACTTCTAGCTGCTTTAAGATACTGGAGACTAAATGAAATATTAATTTAATGATTCAGCAATCATATTCATTTGTTAAACTCTACCTTTTCTGCATAACTCCACCATCACCTTTCATTTTTCTATCCTCTCGTCAGAGGTGTAGGTGCTATGGCCATTCTAGCTTTTTCATATTGGAAGGAGCTGTCAATAATACGGAGTAGGGAAATGGAGCTGGCTGATGTTCTGGAGAGGCTGGGCCCTCCAGGTTTCAGGACTTATCTGGTCCAGGGACCCATCTGGAGGTTGTATGTTTCTGGAAAGCTACCATAAGGGCTTGAAACCTTGGTAGGATCTTATATATTGCCCTAGGTGTTCTTTAGGATTGGCTGGAATGGTTTTGGTTGGGGTTTGGCAAGTTATGATAGTAGCAATGTCTAACTAACACTTGCATAAGAGCGACTATGAGAGTAGCCTCTTGACGCTATCTGAACTCTCACAGCCACTGATACTTTATTAGTTACACTTCTATTCCCCCTTTTGGTCAGAATGGAATTGTTGATCCCATAGAAGGACAGAGACTTTTAAAACAATGTACCAGTGTTATCCATCCAAAAGCATTCCCTGCAAAGCAGTCACCTTAGTGAATATTTATTTCCATACAGGAAAGCACTTTTAATGTATACAAGTAAAGGCAGATACTGTATAGGAACAGATCTGACTACATGAAAGTAAAAAACTTAATTTAAAGAAATCATTAAAGATTGAAATGTAAAAGACAAACTAGGGAAAGAAAGTATATGATGTACAAAGGGTTGGCTTCTTTAATAGACAAGCAGTCCTTATAAATAAAAAAGATAAATACCTCAATGAGAAAATAAGCAAAGGTCATAAACAGGCAACCCATAAAACAACAAATACTAATAACAAAAAAACACATTAAAAGATGTTCCATCTTATTAATAATCAAAACATTCACCTTAAAATAAGATGACATTTTTTCCTTACCAACTTGGTGATGAATTTCAAGTTTTAAAAGTACACATACTCCTTGATCCAGAAATTCTAGTTCTAAAAATTTGCATTAAAGACATAACCAAGGATGTGCAAAATATGTGTAAATACAAGAATATTCACTACAGCATAATTTAAATAGCAACAGAATTGGAAACAAAAACAATAATTGATTATAAATAATTTGCATTTTTCTGTTTGGTCTTTTCCATTTTTTATTTTCTACAGTAAGATAAGTGGTCTTTGCAAAACAAAAAACAAATAAACGCTGCTTTTTTGAAAAGGGGGGGAAGTTACATCGACTACAAATAGTCCCTTGGAGAGCTGTTACTGCTCAAAATCTTCCAGGGGTCCCTTTTTAGTAGGCTTAGGAGTTGTTTTTTTGAGGCACATACGAAACTGATCTCATTACTAAAATGATCATTTAATTTTGGATTAAATACAGCCATGATGCAAGTCCACCGCCCACCTTATTCATCTGCCTCTAAACTAAATGAATTTAGGCACTTTTGCAAAAAAAAAAAAAAATCCCTCTCAAAGAATGAAAATTTCCCCTTCACTGAAGAAATGCAAAGGAATGCTGTTGGAATTTTAGGAATATGTATATATATATATACCTAACACGGCGCTAGGCATATGGAGCTCAATAAATAGTAGCAGTTGTTATTCTCATTTTCTTATTTGGTTTTATTTATTTCCGTAGTTGTCTGGGAGGCCAGATTGCTGAGGCCAGATGGGTGAATTCTTTCGCCAATGCTTTTGATAAAATACTGACTCACTGCATCAGGTTTTGGGTTCACACTCTGTAACCCACCTCAAAATGAGAAGATTCCAGAGCCCAGAGAGGAAAGGATAATGTCCAATAAGACGCCGTAGCAACACCTCTGGACTGTGGGAAAGGACATTATAATTCCTCAATACACATCAATATAGGATCTTTATGATAAGGGACCGACTTTGGGGCTGAGCGTTGGTCTGACATCCGCTGCCATCTAGTGGTGCGGAGGGGAAGTGCTGCTCCTCCTGCCTAGGGTTGTCATTTGGAGACCACTGGGGGTTGAATAGTGCCACCTCTACGGGGAACGCAAGCTCAGCTTCCCCACCTCCAGACTGGACAGAATGAAGGTGAGATGCTAAAGTGAAAAAAAGGTCAGGCCTTGGCACGTGGCAGACCTCCGTTTGACTCTGAGTTCTATTACTTTCACCTGTGTGACCTTGAACCAGTCTTTTTCCCTTTCTAAATTTCTTTCACGGGGGTGTACACAGTGAACTGAGACGGCAAAAATACAGCACCTAAAATGGAGCCTGGTACATTGCAGGTGCTCCGCAGATGGTGTCTTTAGTAAAAGGTTCAAAGTACACAAGAGGCCATTCTCCTAGGCTGGTGTAAAGAGATCATAAAATAGAGCTGAAGGAGGGAGAAACTTTCTTGGTCTTTCTTTCTCCTGATACTTAGGGATTGCTCTTCTCTCTTTTCCCTCCAATGAATCCAGTCCTGGGACTGCCTCCCCCGTGGGCAGGCTCTGCCCTTTTGAAAGACCTCCCTGCTGGTTGAGTAGAGTGGAAAGCAGGGGTTGGGGTGGGTGATTCAGCAACTCTGTGTTGTCAGAAGAGCCAGCATCGGAGTGCGGGGCTGGGTAGGAGGAACCAGGGTTGGCGAACCCTTGTATTCTGAATGCCAGTTTCAGGTTTTGGGAGTGGATGAATATGCTGAGGAGGCATCTGGAGCTGCATTCAAGATCTGCAGGAAAGAGCACTATGATTGATTAGTGATGTCTGCCGTGGTTGTGGGATGGGGAGTGGGTGGTGCACGTGCCACATACGTACCATCTGTGATCTGGCAACGTGTTAATCAACTATGGTCCATGGACCAGTGCTGGTCTATAAACTGCTTGAAACTGGTCTGCAATAAGCAAAGAATTGAAATTAAGAGTAAAAATATTTAGAAATTTTTATATCAGTTTGACAGTCATTTCGTCTCTTGAATCGAATAATAAAACATTAGGGCTTTTAGTTTGTTTGCATGGTTTTTAAAGTTTTATTTTTCTAAGTGATTTGTGTGTGTGTGTTTAATAAAAGTATTTGGCTGTGACAGATTGGGAAAAAATAGTCCTTTACCAACTAGAGTTTGAGAAGCCCTCACTGAAAGCTTAGGCAAGAGGGACAAAAGGAGTCCTTTCAGCTCCTCTGTAGACAGCCACACTCATTAGAATGAAAGACAGTAAATTAATAAGGTGTGGGTATTGCCTGGATTTCCGCATATTTCCCTTAGGAAACTGCAGCAGTAAGTGATGAGTGGAAGGTACAGAATTTGCTGCTGCTGACTCCCTCAGCCTCAAGGAAAGGCCAATACACTGAATACTCTTATTTGTTTTTTCTCCTCCCAAAGGCTGATCATTTTTAGGGGAAAAGGAGGCAGTTCAAGAGATTCTCACCAAAAAGTTTCCACGGTGAAATTGTTGGAATATGTGTATAGCTCCCCATGCAGACAGTGGGAGGAGAAAGCACACACTGGAATCTGTTGACAGGGCTCTCCTGCGGCAGATCCCGAGATGCAGCGCAGAATGAATGACAGAGCAGCAAGTACTGTGGCCTTTAGCTCAGCCTGGGTGCTGAGAGCTGAAAACTAAAACTAGTTCCTCTGCTCCACTCAACTGCAGTGTGAGCAATCTGGTTTTAGGAGCAAACAGAGCAGTCTGGGGAATGGACAATTCCCAGTAAATTATTTATATTGAAATCATAAAACAAGAAGCCTACGGCAGGGAAAGGCAGAAAAATACCAAGGGCTTAGCAGAAAAGTGCAATCACAGACACAGCCGCGCCCCAGGAAGGAGTGGGTGGGTGGAGGGTAGGATGATAGCTCTGCCCTCACCTGGGCAGGGCTGGGGGCCACATGCCATGGTGGTGAAGAGGCTGGGATGGAAGCAGAAGACCTGGATGCTGTTTCAGTTTGCTAAAGCTGCCTGAATGCAATATGCCAGGAATAAGATTGGCTTTTACAGATTTTTTAGGTTATACATTTACAGTTCTAAGGCCATGGAAATGTCCCAATTAAGGCATCAGGAGGGAGACACCTTCTCTGAGGAAAGTCTGCTGGCATCAGGGGTTCCTCTGTCCCATGGGAAGGCGCATGGCGATGTCTGCGGGTCCTTCTCTCCTGGATTCTGGTTTCATAATGGCTCTCTCAGCTCTTGTGGATCTTTTTTTTTTTTAACATGGGCAGGCACCGGGAAGCGAACCCGGGTCCTCTGGCATGGCAGGCGAGCATTCTTGCCTTCTGAGCCACTGTGGCCCGCCCTTGTGGATCCTTCTTGCTTCTCCTGGGGCATTTTCCTTTTTGCTTTCATCTTTCATTTGGTTTCATTTCTCTGCTCTCTGTTCTCTGTGTCTGAGTCTCGTAAAGGACTCCCGTAAAAGAGTAAGACTCGCCTTGAGTTTGATGGGTCACATCTCCATGGAAATAACCGAAGTAAAGCATCCCACAATAGGTCTGCCTCCACAAGGATAGATGAAAAGGACATGGGCTTTTATGGGTACAAAACAGATTCACACTAGCACAGGTTCAAATCCTGGAGCCACTGCTTACTCGCTGTGCCATCTCAGGAAGATGCCTTACCTTTCTGAATCACAGTTTCCCCATCTTTAATCTGAGGTTAATATTAGGACCTCCTTCTAGGATTTTCAGGATCTAAGCTACCAAATACTGAGGGCCCACCAGAACTTTCCCTTAGCATGTTCTCAGGGGGTGGGCTCTGAAAACAATGAGCTAGGTTGAACATGAAAGATGATCTCATCCAAATCTCTTATTTTTTTCACATGGAGAAACTGAGGCCCAAAGACAGGAAGCCTAAGATGGATTAATCAGCTAGTGCTAGGGTTGTGGCTAGAACCCAGGTTTCTTGACTCCCCAGCTGGCTAAAAGCACTCACAACTGCCTTGTCTTCCAAGTTGAAAAGTGCTCTGAAGCTGAAATGATTTCCTAGTTTTTTGCTCATCTTCATGTGTAGGCAGGGCCCCAGATAGAACCTAAGAGGGGGTGCAGATTAGAATCCCAGTTCACCAGGTGTGGCCTCTCTCTCTAAGCCAACTCTGCAGGTAAACACACTGCCCTCCCCCGCCATGGGACATGACTCCCAGGATGAGCCAGGACTCAGCATCATCGGAGTGAAAAAGCCTTCTTGACTAAAAGAGGGAAGAGATAATGAGTCAAAATAAAGTTTTAGTGCTGAGAGGTTTCAAACAGTTGAGAGGTTATTCTGGAGGTTATTCTTATGCTTTATTTAGATATCCTTTTTTAGGTTATGGTGTATGGAAGAGGCTACAGGGAAGTACCTGAAACTGTTGAACTGTGTTCCAACAGCCTTGATTCTTGAAGATGATTGTATAACTATGTAGCTTTTATAATATGTGACCATGTGAGTGTGAAAACCTCGTGGCCAGCACTCCCTTTATCCAGGATATGGACAGATGAGTAAAAAAACAAGGACAATACTTAGAGCAGCTAGGAGTAAAAGCCTGAAATTGTGGAATTATAACCCATACCAAACTCTGAAATCTGTTCTACGACTAATTGTTGTGCTGTGCTTTGAAATTTATTGTTTTTTTGTATATGTATTTGTTCTAGTTTGCTAGCTGCCGGAATGCAATATACCAGAAACAGAATGGCTTTTAAAAGGAGGGATTTATTAAGTTGCAAGTCCACAGTTCTAAGGCCATGAAAATGTCCCAACTAAAGCAAGGCTATAGAAATGTCCAATCTAAGGCATCCAGGGAATGATATTTTGGTTCAAGAAGGCAAATGAAGTTCAGGGTTGCTCTCTCAACTGGAGAGGCACAGGGCGAACATGGCAGCATCTGCTAGCTTTTTCTCCTACCTTCTTGTTTCATGAAGCATCGCCTGGGCCGTTTTCTTTCTTCATCTCCAAAGATCTCCGGCTGCACGGGCTCTGTAGCTCTTTCCAAAACGGTTCCCTCTTAAAGGGCTCCAGTAAGCAACCCCATCTTGGATGAGTGGAGACACAACTCCATGGAAACAAGCAAATCAAAAGTTCCACCCACAAATGGGTGAGTCACATCTCCATGGATAATTAAAAAACTCCCACCCAGCAATAGTGCATAAGGATTAAAGGACATGGCTTTCCTGGGGTCCACAAATTCAAACCAGCACAATGTTATTTCTCACAAAAAGGAAAAAAAAGTGATGATAAAAAATATATATATTCCTTCTAGCCTCCAATGTTCTGGAGCAGCTAGAAGGAAAAGTCTGAGAGGATGGTATGGTGGCCCAAGACAAACGCTGGGATCTGTCCTGTAACTACTTGTTGAAAGTGCTTTGAAAACTATTGCTTCTTTCTTTCTTTGCTTTGTATATATGTTAATCATACAATTGAAAAAGTGAATAAGAGCTATATGAACTTTTTAAAAAAATAAGGACAATAAATAAATAATGGGGGAGATAAAGGGTAAAAAAATGGGTAGATGGAAATATCAGTGGTCAATGAGAGGGAGGGGTGAGGGGTATGGGATTTTATGAGTTTTTTCTTTTGTCTTTTAATTTCTTTTTCTGGAGTGATACAAATGTTCTAAAAATGATCATGGTGATGAATACACAACTATGTGATGATGTTGTGATAGTATACAATTGATTGTATACTATGGATGGACTGCATGGTACAATAAAAAATATACATATTTATTTATTTATGTTATTATATATAAAGGATATGCCAGTGGTGGCACCTGGCATAACCACTTAACTCAGAAATAAATTCTGCTGTTCACGGGGGCAGCATGCAGTGTGATGGTTCTCACACAAATTGGGGCTCAGCCCCAGAGACATTCATTGAGGGCCTTGTAAAGGAGAGGGCTGTAAGTGGTCCATTCTACTAAAATTCTATAATGTTCTGGGCACAAGCAATAACTCTTTTTTTTTTTTTTAACTTTTTTTATTAATTAAAAAAATTAACAAAAAAACATTAAGATATCATTCCATTCTACATATACAATCAGTAATTCTTAATATTATTACATAGTTGCATATTCATCATTTCTTAGAACATTTGCATCGATTTAGAAAAAGAAATAAAAAGACAACAGAAAAAGAAATTAAATGATAATAGAGAAAAAAGAGATTATA
>PVIY010041991.1:6818-21360 GCA_004026745.1 Myrmecophaga tridactyla | reverse complement strand
TTAATTTTTATGTTTCTGTTTGGTTTCAAAAGAAAATGATAATTAAATTTTACAGTATTGAAATTTGACATGAATTTAGTTTGAGAAATTCAGTTGTAATCTTTACTAAGGCTAGTCTTTCAGAGATGTGGAATATGGACAACAGGTAAGATAAATAATAAATTTAGGTATTAACATGCACACAGTGCTAAAGCGTATTGACTCACATAGTGAAAAGAGCTTTCTCTTTTTAATTCTCTATAAATCCCAAGAGTTGACTTGATGATGGCATGCCTTTCACTCTAATACTTCATTCATAATTTTTCTTTTTATCAAAGAAAAAGAAAGCATCAGGCTGACAGTCTTGGATGGACAACAATAGAATTTCATAGCACTGTTTTGTTTTAATTGCATTTGTCTTCATGGTTACCTTCTATTTATGCCAAATGATTCTGTTATTCCACTTAAGGTATTATTAGACTTTAAAGAAAAATATTAAGAAAATATATGATAATTGAAAATGGTGAAAATCCTGATGTTAAGTAATTGAATTAAGGAACTTTAGGAAATTCTTATAATGAGTTGAATTAGTATCATGTTAATACATAATAATGTGTGTATGTAAATAATATAAATTAAGTGTAAATGGTACCTTTGGTTACATCTGGTATCCTCAGAAATGCACCATTCACATATTTCTGAAGTATCAAAAAAAGTCACTATTTGTAAATCCAAGATATTTTCTTCTTTAGAACATCATGCTGTAGATACCAATTATTAATAATAGGTTAATAAGTCCTTTAAGATATTAGAATATGTGTATTCACTTTAGACTGTATTTCACATTAGGTCATTAGTAAAGAAGCTCAAGTACTGGTATTTACAATCCCGATTTTTGAGCCTTTGCCTTCCCAGTACTACATCCGAGCAGTGTCTGATAGATGGTTAGGCGCTGAGGCTGTATGTATTATCAACTTTCAACATCTGATTCTACCAGAAAGACATCCTCCTCATACAGGTAACATATTGAATAGTTGCTTGAATCATTGATTTTCCAAAATTGTTGTTTTAATTAATGTTGAAAAGTGTCTGTGTTTCAAAGTTATTTAAATAGGAGTAAAATGCAACTTATTTGTCAATATATTTTGAAAAGAGACTTTTCAGAATGAGAAATCTATTTATCTGTATACTTGTAGAGCTTAATGATGGGCCTTAATTTTTGTTTGAGTTCCAAAAACATTAAGCCTAGTATAATTCTAATAGTTCCAATAAGCACAAGACTATTTCTGTAGTAGTGTGCCTTCATCTTTATTTTTACCTGTAGTTTCTCCATGTCTCCTTTCTTTTCCATTGCAAGTGTCATTTAACCTGTGCTGTTTGACATTTTTGCAATATTCTTTTTTCCTTGCATAAATTACAGCTTATTTCTAATATGTTAAATCAAAGTGAGTTCTTCAACACCAAAAAATTCTTAAGAATAGAGCCTATGCTGAAGCACAAAACAGGTCTTTATACGTTTTAAAACACCAAAACTATTCAAAGCACTTTCTCTGATCACAATGGAGTGAATCTGGAAATCAATAACCACCAAAGAACAAGAACTTTCACAGATATATGGACACACTCTTAAACAACTAGTGGGTCAAAAATGAAGTTGTTCGAGAAAAAAATTAATTAATTAATTAATTAAATAAAATAAAGTCTGCTGGTTTTCTCATTGAAGAGGGCCTTGCTTTGTTTTCATTAAATATGCTTATTTATGTGATATCTTGAATCTCAAAATAAAATATATAAAAATGTTTGATACTTTAACTTAAAATGCATCCTACCAAAATCATTGTTTGGTCTCTGACTGTAACACTTGATTTTAACATGTATTAGCATTGCATTTTAATGTCTTTTAATCACTTCTCTAGGCTAAGCACATATCACCCTAGTTATATAATTAGCTGATTTTTGTACTGCATTTTAAAAAGCATTATATGTACTGCCATGACATCTCAATTGATAATAGAAATGCAAAATGTAACCTCAATGATTCCAAGTTCTATTTAGCTCACAGTATATATACATATATAGACATTCCTATTGAACAAAGTCAACCAAGAAAAGTCTTCATCTTTCATAGAAATAAAGTTTTTGGCCCACTGGTTGTTTAAGAGTGTGTCCATATATCTGTGAAAGTTCTTGTTCTTTGGTGGTTATTGATTTCCAGATTAATTTTAGCATTGTTAATAAATATTCAAAATGTTATAATCTTTATTAAGAATATGATTGTTCTTTGATTTGCATTTCAGGTTTCAATCTTACAATGCCTCCCTTCTCATCTTGATTTTCAGTGCTATAGAAAATTGGAGAGATTATAATCTGGTATAGAAAGAATACAGTATACACTGTAGAGCAGGGGGACAGAATAGTAAAATATAAATTTTTTTACCTTTAAGTACATCTTTTTGATAAGAGAATTCACTATACTTTCCACTCTGAAACTGTACTTTGAAGATCTTACTCAGGATCCCCTTACTGATTTTCTTTTCCTCAAATTTCAAATGTCATCTCTGATGAAATCTTGAAAATAAAGTTTCTTTCTGGTTTTCTAACCTTTATGTGTATGGGAAAGCACAAGGTCTGGCAGGTACTCAAGTGTGTATAGCTTTATTTTTCTGGTTCATTTTAATTTCCTGATCCCCTAGACCTCCAGTCTATAAAATGAGAAACAACAACTAAATCTAGTTACAAAATTTTCTCAGTGCAGTTCTTGTTTACCCATTCACACTCTGATTTAAAACCCCCATCCAGATTTCATCCTGAAATTATTACAAGTTCTTAAGGATTTAAAGTAACTACCATAGGGTGTTAATTTGGAGAAGTGGGATCTTTTCATCAGTTCTTCCCTAACCTACTAATGTAGTTGCTGCTAATAACCACTAATGTCGTGGACATTATACTAGCTCTCAGTTGTCTCTGTGCCACCATGTAGCCCTTCACAGTCATAATCCTCCTCTCACCCAGGTCAATGCTGCCACTCTAGATCCTTTAAGTCACCAGGCTCCTTACACTGGGGTCTCTCAAAGAGAGTAAAGGAATCTCATAATCTGCCTTCTAATGCCCAAGCTTGCCACAAAACTCTGTGCCCTCCCATTGAACATCATCTTTAAAAATTTTAGGAAGGAAGTGTTTAATTTTTGTTGTCCCACCCTTCCAAAGGAGATCTTTCTTCTTTCCCACCACACTTATATTGTGGATTGGGATAGATCAAGGGCAAAGGACATATGATACAACTAATATTTTCCTTCCTTTTTGAATTCTCCTTCTGGTCCTTTGCCTAGAGATCTAAAGTTCTTTAACTGATGTGCAGATTCACTTGAAAGGTAAGAATTAGCCACCTTTTGGTCAGGCTGGTACATTTCTGCTAACATCTGCCATCCAGTGTCTTTATTTATTTATTTAATTAAAAAAAATTTAAACATAACATACAAAAATGAACATTCTTACCATATGAGCATTCCACTCTTGGTATATAATCAATAATTCACAATATCATCACATAGTTGTATATTCATCACATGATCATTTCTAAGACCATCTGCATCAATTCAGAAAAAGAAATAAAGAAAAAAACTTGTACATACCATACCCCTTACCCCTCCCTCTCATTATCTACCCAATATATTTTAGCCTTTATTTCCCCTATTTTTTTCTGTACCCCTTACCACTCCCTTTCATTGATCATTAACATTTCAATCTGCTAAATTTATTTTAACATTTGCTCCCCCTATTATTTATTTATTTTTAATCCCTATGTTTTAATCATCTGTCCATACCATAGATAAAAGGAGCATCAGACACAAGGTTTTCACAATCACACAGTCACACTGGGAAAGCTATATCATTATACAATCATCTTCAAGAAACATGGTTATTGGAACACAGCTCTACATTTTCAGGCACTTCCCTCCAGCCTCTCCAATATACCTTAACTAAAAAGGTGATATCTATATACTGCGAAAGAATAACCTCCAGAATAACTTTTCAACTCTGTTTGAAATCTCTCAGCCATTGACACTTTATTTTGTCTCATTTCTCTCTTCCCCCTTTTGGTTGAGAAGGTTTTCTCAATCCCTTGATGCTGAGTCCCAGCTCATTCTAAGATTTCTGTCTCCCGTTGCCAGGAAGGTTTACACCCCTGGGAGTCATGTCCCATGTTGAGACGGGAAGGGCGGTGACAATGAGTTTGCTTGTTGTGTTGGCTGAGAAAGAGAGGCCGCATCAGAACCACAAAAGACGTTCTCTTTGGGGTGACTTTTAGGCCTTATTTTAGGTAGGCTTAGCCTATCCTTTGTGGGGATAAGTTTCATATGAACAAACCCCAAGATTGAGGGCTCAGCCTTTTGCTTTGATTGTCCCCACTGCTTGTGAGAATAATTGAAATTCTCCATGTGGGGAAGTTGAATTTTCCCTCTCTCTCGCTATTCCCCCAAGGGGACTTTGCAAATGCTTTTGTATTCACTGTTCATGTCACTCTGGGATCTATCGGGGCATCACTCTGGACAAACCCACAAACTTTTGTGCACTACCCAAGGTTTCATGTACTTATGGTGTTCAACTGTCCACATAAGTTATATTAGGAAATGCACTAATCAAATTATAAACTTTGTACCAAATAAACATTTTTTGCTTTAGTCTCACACATAAATTAAAGTTTTAAAATATGAATTACCATCTATTTTCAACACCCTGAAATAGTGACATTCCTTTGTTCTTCATACAAAAACATTTTTTAATTTGTACATTTAGTCACTATTATTGTACACTCTAGGCATTCCTAGATTATACCATCTCAGTCTTTATCATCTCTTTCCTTCTGATTTCATTTGTGTCCCCAGCCCTCCTCCCTTTATCATTCTCACAGTCAGTGTCTTTTGAATGAATGGAGATTGTCACGGAAGAACTAAACACCAATGGGTTTCTCAAGTTATTATTCTTCCACAGAGAATTAATAGGTAGAAGAGAAATAATTACTTCCAAAATTATTCATCCTTTTACTGTACTACATTATCTCTTGGACTAGGAAATATAGTTTAATTGTCAACTCACTTTTATTTCCTCAAAGATGTCTTAAACTCCTGTGAAATTAAATGAGACAAATAAAACTTAAAATCAGTTTGACCATGTCTCTTACTTTAATACAACACTTTGGTTTCATGAATGGGTATAATTTTCTGCCTCAATTTTTATTTATTTTGCATTGACTTTATAATACTCTTATATAACAGTAACTTTCATCAAACTTTGAGAATTTTTGAATTTTAGAAATTTGTAATCATTTTTCTATATGAAGAAAATATCTATCAGTTTCCATTGAGCAGTAGCTCACTCAACCATTCTGGGTTGGTCTGTTGTCTACAGATCAAAAGTAACTTGTGATTAATAACCATTCCAGTACCGAAGTTTGCAAATATTTTTCATTTTTCTGCCAAAGAGTAGATTTAATTTTGTCCCATAATATGCTACTTTCATATACTTGTCATTCAAGTTGCTTTCCCAATTGGAAGATATAGCAGAAGGGTGTCCAGTATGTCAATATAAATGGCGTGAGAAGTGGTATACAGTAATCTTTGTTAAGTTTTATTTGCCTTTTTAAGAATTAAGGATTGTTTTAACAGGATACAATTCAGTATCGTGCCTATTATTCACTTACTTTATAACAGTGTCGTTAAATCTTTTCAGAATTACTGGATCTTCAGCCATTACCAGTCACTGCTTTGGGGTGTGAAGAATATGAAGCTCTGTACACCTTTACCCACTTTAACCCTGTGCAGACTCAAATATTCCATACACTGTATCACACAGACTGTAATGTCCTACTTGGAGCACCAACTGGATCCGGGAAGACTGTGGCAGCTGAATTAGCCATTTTCAGAGTCTTCAACAAATACCCAGCGTCAAAAGTTTGTATAAAAGAATCACATGCTTATATTCAGTTAGAAAAGGCAGTTCATAATCTCTGAACTAGCCAGATAAAAATATACTGGCACAACCCAATGAGTAGGTTTGTCACACTCTCAGTGAATTTTCCAGAGAGGTAGATATTGCACTGTATTAGAATAACTGCCATGAAGAAATTTACGTCAAACTTAATAGTGCTCAAAGTGGATTTCTAATGTAACACACATGTCTTTTTCATTGTAAGATATCTACAGTTCATAGGCAATTTAATTGTAAGATATCTAACCCATAGCCATGTTTATATGATACGATAATTCATAATCAGATCCTCTATGAAGGAAAAGCTAATACTGTAACAAACACAGTTTCATTATACATGGGAAAAATAAAGACAACTTTTATCCGTATTTCCCTGAATGGCCATGTCATTAATTAATGTTAAATAATATTGCAAGTCGAACTGATTTAAGCTTTCTGAAAGATAACATTTTTAAATTGTGGGAATATTTCACATTTACAATAGAGGTGTTTTAGAGATGTTATGATTGGAATTATATTCTGTTCTCATCATTTATGATTTCAGAACTTTTTTAAGTTCGTATTTCAGTGATTTCCAGTTAGTGGCTCTTCTTGCCTGCTTAGCTTTAATTTGTTCCTAATTTTTAGTTTCTGTATTATGTGGTTATTGATCCATAATTAGACATGTTAATGAAACAGTGGCTCACTACTCTAAATTTGAAATCTTTTATAAAGGGAAGAATTTTTTTTCCAGTGAGTATTGTTTATATAAGTTTGGATCAGGAAAGATCAGGATTTTCAAGAGTTTGAACCCTGAAATGTATAACTGACATCTTTCAGAAAATCTGCATTAAAATTTAAACAAAGAATTTCTTTTCCAAATTTCAAAATTTGTAATTTTTTTGTTAATGTTATACATAACACAAGATAATTTTGATCATAATGAGGAAAAAAGAATCTTAATTTTCTATATGTAATGCATTATCTCATAGTTTTTATATTTGTTCATGTTTGTAAGAAGATAATTTCACTATAAAATACCAAAGAAAATGACTCATGCTTTTTAGAAAATATCTTAACTATCTGTATCAGTATTTTTATGATAGAAATTTTCATGATATATGTTCCTTTATTACTTTAGATAAATATAGTTTGATTAAGCTAATGATTTTTTTCTATTAATGTTTTTAAAAAGTAAGACATACAGTATTAAAACTACACTGTCATATTTTGATAAATTTTGTGTAGTTAATTTTATTTTGAAATGCTGTCAGTATTTTCATGGGAGTCTTTTTGCCCCCTCCCTTTTAGGCTGTGTATATTGCACCCCTCAAAGCCCTAGTACGTGAAAGAATGGATGACTGGAAATTTAGAATAGAAGAAAAACTTGGTAAAAAGTAAGTTATTTCACTCAAGATGCATAAAGCTGTTGAATGTTTTTACAGTGATATTCATAGTTTTTTATTTGAAAGTATATAACTACTGTTAAACTGGTGTCAATATTCTGTTTGTTTTAAGAATGAAAAATGAAATTTCTTAAAATACTTAACATGAGTACTTTTATTTGACAAGATAATTTCTTAAAATCATTTAATTCGAAAGCAAAAGAAAAATAAAGTTATAAAATAAAGTTATATCTTTGTGTTTTTCTTTCATAGTAACTTCCAAAATCAGCTTAAAAGTCATGTAAATTATTTACAGAAAAATAGAAGTTCTTTGAAGAATATTATGTTTTATTGTCTCTTTAATACTTTACAAGGTTATTCACTGCAGAATTGTTTTTAATAGCCAAAGCTTTCATGCAACCTTATTGTCCAGTAAGCCACCATTAAGTAAATTATGGTCCAACAACACAATGCAAAATACTATTCAAAAAAATTTTTTTTAAGTATCCTATCTTTAAAAACATATACAAAAAACAGTGATGAATACAACGGTGAGAATTGGGAGCCTGGAGGATAGGGATACAGACACAATTTATTATATATCCTTTGAATCATGAATAAATTCATTCAAACAATAAATTCATTTAAAACAATAAATAAAATGGGGAAATATGATTAAAAATCACTAAAGGTTTTGAGAATATTAAACTTGGAGAAACCAGTCTTGCCCTTTTCTCTTATTTCTGAGTGTTAACATCAGATGAAGAAATTATTTATTGATTATCTAAAATTTGGAATTAGCCACCAAGTTTTCCTATGCATTGTCTAACTCCTCTAGACTTGCATAGGTTTTAAAACTTTATCTCCTTTAAAATCTGTAAAATCACATAGGGCAGAGATTCTATAAGCATAAATCAAAGTTTGACACTTTGTGTACCTACTGTTATTTGTTGCCATGTAGGCATCAGTGATTGGGATTTATCGTTCCTTTATATTAGAATTTTTAAGAAGCAAATTTTTTAGACTTAATTCACAAATAATTTCAGAAAACAAAGGGAGATAAAGTGGTTTTATCATTATAAAATTTTATTTTAAAAGAGATACATTTTTACCTTTCCACAGTCATGTGTTATCTGAAAAATTAAAGAGATCATTTTTATTCCCTTCCAGAGTTATTGAACTAACAGGGGATGTGACTCCTGATATGAAATCCATTGCTAAGGCTGATCTTATCGTCACTACACCAGAGAAGTGGGATGGAGTCAGCAGAAGTTGGCAAAATAGGAACTATGTCCAGCAAGTCACTATTCTCATCATAGATGAGATCCATCTGCTTGGTGGGTGCCACTGAATTTAAAGCCAGTTTACATAATCTTACTTTCATACCTGCAGGTGCCAGCATGAGGCCTTGATTAATGTGCGTTTTTCCTATTTCCTAGGGGAAGAAAGGGGCCCTGTCTTAGAGGTCATTGTATCACGAACGAATTTCATCTCATCACACACAGAAAAGCCTGTAAGAATAGTTGGTCTGTCTACTGCATTAGCTAATGCCAGAGACCTTGCAGACTGGCTCAATATTAATCAGGTATGTGTGAGATTGAGAAATCAGGTGTTTGATAATGCCATTTAGGTGTACACATTAATGAGGCATCATAACATTATAAACTTAAAAAACTGAAAGTGGTTTCTCTTTCTTATTTACTCTAGATGGGCTTGTTCAACTTCCGACCATCAGTTCGCCCAGTTCCACTGGAAGTTCACATTCAAGGCTTCCCGGGTCAGCATTACTGTCCTCGTATGGCTAGTATGAATAAGCCTACATTTCAAGGTAAACTTCAGGTTCTTAGAGTGAAGTACCACCTTACCCTGTAACTGTTAATTGCAATGTTATGAAGGAGTGATACTGCTTCAACTTCTACAGGTATCTAAAGTTATTTACCTCAATATTGTTAAGGAATGCAAATATATGTAAAATTAAATGATAATACCTCTGTGGTAGAATAAAATAACCTCTATAAAAGTGTGTAATTTTTAAAAAGTTAACCAAACCATCATTAAATTAAGCTATTAGAATATTTTCTTAAGGTAGTTAATAATTTGAACAAATGATAAATAGAAGCTACAATTCAAACAAATATAGAATAATCTTCTTTTTATAACAGAAGCCATGAAACTTACAGTTCAGTGGTTCTCAGTAATGCTTCTGGTTTTGTGTTTTGTTTTTTTCTTTCCAAACAAATTAGGTAAGCAGGACATGTTTAAGTATAATACTCCTATTTTATTGAAACATGTTCTGTTTAGGCTATATAAGGCATATTTATTGTATCAATTAAAAATAACCTTCAAAATAAATTCTGTAATGTGAACTGCTGTTGATTTTGAGGTGACAGTTGTGAGGTGACTTTTTAGCTGCTGTAATTAGCCTTATGACAGAAGCAAAGTATTGATTGTGAACTGGAGACCAGTCTTGGCAGTTCAGATTATTTACACCAACACAGAAGCATTGTACAAAATCACTAATGAACAATAAATCTGCTGTGAGCTGTTCAACCACACCTGTTCTTGCAGCAGCAAAAATCCATTAAATGTTGAGGTTTAAAAAAAGAGACAGAGCTCCATTCATGATTATGTGTACAAATGGTATCAATATTGTGCTAATAATGATATTTTAAACATTCCCTATCTAATATGATTTAACAAAGCTTTACCATCCTGTAATTTTCTAATAAACTATGAAAGAATAAGAAATAAGATAAAATGGGTATTTTTCATAATGTATATTGTTGTGATTGCTTATATTTATATCTGTTTAAGATGCGATTAGTTACTTTAGATGTGGTATTGGCACAGCAGCTATCTTTATAAACTTATATCTGTAGTAGATCACTATATCTTATCAAGTTTAAAAATATGGTTTCATGATACCTTTATTTCTGTTAGGGGATAAATATAAACAAGGTCATGTCAACATTTCCATTTTAAACCTTGTTTCTTAGCCCATAAAAAGAAATTCTGCAGCTCATGTAACTAACAAGAAATTACGAGATTGAACTTTTTTACGTAAAATTTTTTAATGTCATTGACTGTTTTGATAGAGCTATATAGACCTAAATATAAATTCTTCTAGTGCCATTTCATCAGCATTTTGGAGCCTATATATAGCACAGAAAACTCATTTCCAGTTAAATCAATTATTAATTGGCTTTTCAGATGATATTTTTAATGATCTGATCTGATCTTAAGATTTAAGATCTATTCAGTCTTAAATACTCAAGTTATGAAACTACTTATCTCGTCTTCTGTGTGTCAGCTATCCATTGGCCATTGCTCAGATATACATTCAAACCTGGTCTTCTCCACAACCCTCTTTTACATTCTTATGTCTTCCTATTTGAAACCACACATGTGTGTTTTGAAAATGGAGAGTAAACCTTCTTCTGATTTATTTCTTCTACCAGTTTATTTGTTACAAACTCTCATGGTAGCCTATTAGCAACAGGGAAAAGACAAAAAGAACTTTCCATGAACTTTCTTAGAGATTTGTCATCATCCTGTAGGACTTGGCTCTCCAAACCTCAGAAACGCAAGACAGAAATAGAAAACTCACCTAGGATTTTGTGTCTATGTCTAGTTCTTAATGGAAAGCCTCGGCCTTTGTCTCCATCCTCTGTAACTCAGAACAGAGTTCGAAGCAGACATCTATGTCTTCCCTGTCCCAGACAGTATGTTCATTAGAGTCAGCATTCTTTCTTTCCTATCATTGGTCTAATATGCTGTCAGATCTAGAATAATGCTAAATTTCCTGATGAAATTAAGAATTCACCTAACTAATTTATAATGTTAGCTTTCATGCATCTATTTGATATCCTAATGAAATTCAAATTCTTATGTAACTGGTTTACTGTTTATTTTCCTCAACTTTTTAACAGCAATTAGAAGCCATTCTCCAGCCAAACCTGTTTTGATATTTGTTTCATCAAGACGTCAAACTCGTCTTACTGCTTTAGAATTGATAGCCTTTCTAGCTACAGAAGAAGATCCAAAGCAGTGGTTGAATATGGATGAAAGAGAGGTAAACAACATATCTTATCTTCTATTTCTTCACCTGTCAGATTAGTTTGTATTGTAATAGAAGTTACACATTAAATTATATTTTATTTTATTCAATACTAAAGTATAATAACATTCTACTTTGAAATTTGAAAAAAAAATTGAAAAAGAAATGCTTAATACTGCCTTAAGTATTAATTCAATACTTACACAACACTATTACAGACATTTTGGTGTCTTTTATCCCTAAACATTTTTTTTATATATCTGTATTTATTTTTCCCTTTCGCATTATCATGTAGGTATTTTTCATATTCAATAAATTTTTGTAATCTTGAGTGTTCTCTGCCCCCATGGAATTTATAGTCATTTTTGAAAAATGAACTATAAAAATATACAAAACATCTTCATTTTTTTTATTTAGAAAACCCTACAAAGTATGTAAAAATAAAAATTCTGTTATCCTATCACCCAATAATAACTACTATTAAAGTTTTAAATAATTATGCTTTTCATGTCTATACAGTTACATTCCATTATGCGACTATACCTTGTAGCCTTGAGGTAGAGTGAAAGCTATCATTTATCTTTTATATTTCAGCATTCTCTCCTTAATGTTACTTAAATTTCAGAATTACTTCCTCAGTGTTCCTTGTATGTGTACAGGCATACCTCAGATATACTATGAGTTCGATTCCAAACCACTGCAATAAAGCAAGTATTGGAATAAAGCAAGACACAATTTTTTGGTTTCCAGTGCATATGAAAGTTATGGTTACACTATATAGTAGTCTATTAAGTGTGCAATAGCATTATGCCTACAAAAACAATGTACATGCCTTAATTAAAAAGTGGCCTTAAACACAAAGTAAGCACATGCTATTGGAAAAATGCTGTCCATAGATTTGCTCAAAGCAGAATTGCCACAAACCTTCAATTTGTTAAAAAAAAAACACAATCTGGGGGGAACTCCTGCAAGATGGCAGCTTAGTGAGGTGTGGAATTTAATTCATCCTCCAGAGCAGCTAGCAAATAGCCAGGGACAGTACAGAACAACTGCTGAGGCTACATCAGTGACCAGACACACAGCATACACCAATCTGGACCAGGGGACCGGCTGAGACTACACACAGAACTGTAAGGCCCTCAGAGGCACAGGAGGCTTGTTCCCCAAGGGGAAGGTAACCCTTTACTAGCAGTAAGGGTTTAGCTCAACCAAGCTCCAGTTGATTTTCCTATCCTGCCCAGCGTGTGGTGCTTGTCTGCCATGGCTTTTCACCAGTATGAAGTGCTGTGGTGCCTTTAATTTTAGCAGACTCTCCCTGTCAGGGCATGGTTGGGACAGCAGTGAGGTTGTAGGTTGGCACTAACTGCTTCAGTTTTCCAGTCCCTGGGGCCTGAATTCCTCGAAGGAGGAATTCCACTTGAGTTGTGCTCCACCTTTGTCTTAGAGAAGGTACAGCCTTTAGGGAATTAACTTCTTTCACCTGACTAGTTACTTAGTCTTTCACACAAGCATAATTCGCCTTTGCCTGGGGCAATGCTGGAGCCTAAAAATTCTTCCAGTTGTAGCTAATGAGCTGTTAAAAAGTGAAAAACAAAGAAAAAAACAAAGCCTTTTCAGAGCAGGACTCCTACTTCTAGGGTTTGTAAATCAAGAGCTTATCTTGGTTAAGTTGGTTCATGGCTCTATGTATCTCCAGGTTCTGTATGCCCCCTTTCTTGGGGTCCAGCCCTTTTCCAGTATTTTCTGCTGTCTGGCTCAACCTCTTTTTCCAGGTTTATTTGTGCTGGGGGCCTATTTTCAGTAGTCAGAATTTGATAATTAATTCCACAATTGGAGCTTGATTGAGCTAAACCCTTGCTGCTAGTAAAGTCTGTTCCCTTTCCCCTTGGAGAACAAGCCTCCTGTGCCTCTGAGGGCCTTACAGTTCTGTGTGGAGTCTCATCCAGTCCCCCTGGTCCAGACTGGTGTATGCTGTGTGTCTGGTCACTGATGTGGCCTCAGCAGTTGTTCTGTACTGTTCCTGGCTATTTGCTAGCTGCTCTGGAGGATGAACTAAATTCCACACCTCACTAAGCTGCCATAGGGTCTGGAGGCTCCACAGGAAAGTCTGACACCTGCTGGGTCTCACCCTCAGGTAAAACTGATGCTGGTGACGCTTTCCTCCTGAGAGGACGCCAGTCCAGTCTGGGAAAATCTGACTGGGATCTATAATATCTGAAGGGAGACTTTCCTCCAAAAAAAAAAAAAAGCTCCATATAAGCAGGGCAAGAAACAGACAAACAAGAACTGAAAAATTCTGATCACTTAAACAGAACCTATAGTTGAACCATCTAGAAAAGTTGAACTGAATGTCAAAGAACAGATAGAGAACAAAGCCATGCAGCAAGAAAATCCTAGGTAAATGAGTGAAAACAACCTCCAGAATATACTAATTAAGGAAATCAACTGCCTAGACACCTGCAAAAAATAACAGGTCATACTAGGAAAATTGAAGATATGGCCCAGTCAAAGGAACAAACTAACAATTCAAATGAGATGCAGGAGTTGTAACAGTGTTTGAACAGACATGAAAAATCTCATCAAATTAACTAGTTGAGGGAGGATATAAAGAAGACATTGAGCAAACAAAAAGAAGAAATTGAAAGTTTGAGAAAACAAATCACAGAACTTATGGGAATAAAAGGCACAATAAAACAGATAAAAAAAATAATGGAAATTTACAACAGTAAATTTGAAGAGGCAGAAGAAAGGATTAGTGAACTAGAGGACTTGACATCTGAAATCTGACACACCAAAGAAAATCACTGAAAATTTCTCACCACTTTTAAAAGACATAAAAGTTATAGATCCAGGAAGTATAGTATACCCTAAACAGAATAGGCCCAAATAGACATTCACCAAAAGGCTTACTTATCAGATTGTCATATGTCAAAGAGAAAGAGAGAATTTTGAAAGCAGCAAGAGAAAAGCAGTCAATCACATTCAAAGGAAGCCCAATAAGACTATATGTGGATTTCTTAGCAGAAACAATGGATGCTAGAAGGCAGTGGTATGATATATTTTAAGATTCTAAAAACGAAAAACTGCCAACCAAGAATTCTATATCCAGCAAAATTGTCCTTCAAAAATGAAGGGGAGATTAAAATATTTTCAG
>PVIY010041990.1:0-21259 GCA_004026745.1 Myrmecophaga tridactyla | reverse complement strand
AGATCAGGGCTACTGGTTTACAGCCAACAATCCTCATCGTCTCATTCATCTTCTTTCTAAACTCTTTCTTGCCTCACTTTGAATCAGTGCTCTTTGGCGGAAAGAGAGTATGGAAGGGAAGTGTGGGTTTCAGTCTGGGGCCCACCACTTACTATTTATCTGGGGCAAGTCAATTCAGTTTCCTGAGGTTCGGGTTATTCAGGTCTGTATAGAGGTATAATAGTATGGACATCACAGGATGGTTGCAAAATTTAAATGGGGAAATGGATTAAGAAAGCATGTGTTAGGTAAGGAAGAAAATTTTTTTCTTTCTCTCATTCTATTGTCCTTCACAAATCACTAGGGGAAAATTAGTAAAAAAGAAAGAAGACTATTGATATGAAAGATTAGGTATGTATAATCTTCCAAATTTGATTTTAAAGGTACAGTAAGAGTCAATTTGGCGGATTTCTTGATTTTTGTCCGGGTGTTGCTTGAGAAAGAGAAGGTCATTAGGCAACATGGTGTAATGGAAAGTAAAAGCACAGGCTGTTACATTTACTAATTTGGAATTCAGGGATATCACTTTCACTTCTCTCAGCCTAAACGCTTCATCTGTGTAAGAGGGACATTAGACCCTCTACTGCCTACTTGCACTGTGGTTATGAGGAGCCACAAGGTAAAATGCTGGGAAGATTTTGTGAATTCTAAGGAATACACTTAAGTCAGTGATCATTATTATCTTTTGTTTGCTCCATGTTTTACAGTTGGTGGCTATTCAGCAAAGGTTTTTTTAAAAAGTAGTAACCATAATTTTTAACCAAGTAACACACCAAATTGTCATTGGGTACCTTTATTAAGAGCCAGACACTATATTTGGCATGTATTGTGTAACAGACACTTTGCTAGGCTATGATGAGACAAAGATAATTGTGGCCCCTGTTTAGTTTGCTAATGCTACTGGAATGCAATATATTATACATCAGTTGGCTTTTATAAAGGGGCTTTTTTAAGTTACAAGTTTACAGTGCTAAGGCCATGAAATGTCCAAACTAAGGCACCCAGAGAAGTTACCTTGACTTGAGAAAGGCCAATGGCATCTAGAACACCTCTGTCTGTGTCGGCTCTGAACTTTTTCAAAATGGTTCCCTGTTGAAGGACTCCAGTAAGCGGATTAAGACCTACCTTGAATGGACAGAGATATATCTCCACGGAAACCACCTAATCAAAAGGTCCCATCCACAATTGGGTAGGTCACATCTTCAAGGAAACAGCTTAATCAAAAGGCTCCACCCTAAAAAATAGGTCTGGCCCCACAAGATTGGACCAGGATCAAAAGGACAGGGCTTTTCTGGGTACAAAACAGGTTAGAAGCCAGCACAGTCTCTCATAGTGTTGATTGGAATAATATGACAATACAGAGTGGAGCTAGTTACAAATTGGGGGTGGGGTGGGTGGGAGGTATACATGTACAAAGGACAGCATTTGTGATAGGAGCCTGGAAAGAGGAGTAACTGATGTTGTAGGGGCCAAGAAAGCTTCTGAGAGACGAGGCATTAGGGACATAGGGGTGTGTGTGTAAACAAATGGGGGAAAGGATATTCTGAGCAGAGGATACAGAATGAACAAAGGCATGGATTTGGAAAAAAGAAAGTAGGAAAAGACAAGCAATTCACTGTAACAGTAGTCCCTGGGTGAGTGTATGTGTGTGCATGTGTGCCTTGGGGCAGGTAGTGGTGGGAAAATACACGTAATGATTGGTCAGAGGAAGCTAGAAAGGATGGTTACAAGCAGATCATGGGGAACCTTAAATTATATGCAAAGATTTGTATTTATTTTTTTCTGTAGATTATTGGTCTACAACCATTAAAAAAGGTAAGCGATGTGATCAGACCTGGTTTTCAGCAAATAACTCTTTGGAGAAGATAAAACAACTGACTAAAGATGTCAGAGTTTAGAGATAGAGATGTCGTATAGGGTGGGAGTGACAGAAATGGAAAGAAGTGTATAGAAAATGTGATGTTGCTGATGTGCATCTACATCCTTTGGCAACAAAGTGTTTTCGGGGGTGTTTGGCAATGGGGAGGGATATAAGATGAATTGGAATTTTCTAGCTGGAATGGTTGTGAGGATGTACCATTAACTCAAGGGGGCATCAGAGAAGGACATATCAGGGACTAAAATTGAATAACTGTAAATTAAATAAGCTTTCTAGTCAATCTAACCAGTGTTAAACCCTGTGACTTGGACTATAGTTAATAGTACAATTATTAAAATATTCATTCATGAATTGTAAGAAATGTACCATCCTAATGCAAGGTATTAGTAATAGGGTAGTATACGGGAACTCTGTATTTTATGCATGAGTTTTCTGTAAACCTACAACTTCTTTAATAGAAAAAAATCCTGCCAATTATACTTTGGTGGGTTTAAAAAAGTAATCAACACTCTTTGAGCCTTGATTCCTTACCCACAAAATGGGAATAACAATAATACTTATTTTGCATGGCTGATGCAGCAGATACTTGGTGCTGGTCTCCTTTAGCATCCATTTCCCCTTCTTATGGCAAGATGTCCAATTTTCATTTTGGAGTCTACCTACTCCTTATTTTCGGAGCATGTGCTTGGGTGAGATCCCATCCCTACCTTGCAGCTGGATCTTGTGATTGGTTCATTCTCAGTAGCTTCCACAGTGATTGGCTCAGGGATGGACACATGACCCAAATTCTGCCGACTGTGCATCACAACACAATGACAGAGGGGCTTCAAGGATAGTTTAGTGGTAGAATTCTCATCAGCCATGTGGGAGACCTGGGCTCCATTCCCAATCCATGCACTTCTCCAAAAACAAACAAGCAAAACAAACAAACAAAATACAACAAATAAACAAAAACAACAAATGGCGCTGCAATAACGGGATACCTCACATAGAAAAATAATGAAATGTGACCCCGCCATACAGCATAAAACAACAACAACAACAAAAACTCAATGACAGGACTTTTGTTTATCAGCCAACTCCTTCTCTCAATGTGAAGTTGAGAGTTGGAGATAAAGCGTAGAGTTGTACTCCCCTTACCACCTCAGAGGAGATTCTGGTATTGTGCATACCCTGTATGAAACCTGAAGATGAATGAAGAGACAAAGAAAAATGGACGTCAGGCATCCAACAATGCCGGACCTGGACCTTACTGGTACACATAGTTATGTGACTATCAGGAGAAGACAAGCTATGCTGCAGTAACATCTTTCCTACACCCCTGCTCCAAACCTCAGGGGTTTACAAAAACAAAGATTATTTTTTGTTATCTTACTCGGGTCAGCTGCAGCTCTGCCCCATTGTTGTTTTAAATCTGGGACCTAGGATGATGAACTAATCTCTATCTGTAAAATCACCAGTTTTGATAGAGGAAAAAGAGAGTAGGTAGAACAAATTACTGGCCATTAAGTCACTTCCATTTACATATCATTGGCCAGAGCAAGTCATATGCTGAAGCCTGATGTGATAGGGTGAAAAAGGGACAAATATTATTTTTGTACTATATTGCAAAAAGTTTCCCTTTCACTTTCGCAAACTTGGGTAATGTTTCCATCACTTGCAACCAAAAGAGTCTTAATTGAAAAAGGCTGATGAAAGAATTAGCTATTTTATATAAAATAGCCAACTCATGTTAAACACTCAATAAATGAGGGCTATTATTTCCAAGTGTTTGAATATACATCAATATGTGAAAATTATATATTTCTCAAATCATATAAGAATTCTCAATTTCTTTAATCTATATTTTATTCACTTATTCCACTATCATTTATTGGGTTCTTTTTATGTAGCAGACACTGCGCTAGCTGCTGGGGACACAAAATGAGTAAAATACATTTACATTTTTGTTCTTCTGTGGTTTCCTTTAGAAAAAGCTTAATAGGAGGGCTCAGTGTCTTATAATGTAATACCAAACTCTTATTTTGGGCCTGAGGAAAGTAATAAACATTTAAGAAATTCCTATTCAGAGAATGGTTATATATATATATAGTGAAATGGAACCAAAAATAGAAATTCTTTTCATTTACTTACTACTCATCTGATTGACACTCAATCCTTACTTTCCTCGATAAGCAATTGGCAGAGTTGATCATTCTCTTATTCATTACTTGCTCCATGCATGCTCCCTGATCCTAATTTTCCTTATGGTCAGTCCTCTAACCTCTACTTCACTGCAGCCACACTCACCCACTAGAGGCTATCATTCAGCCACCTGGCTCTGAGCATCATCTCAAAGCTGATGACTCTCAATTTTATGACCCCAGCCCAACTTCTCTCCTCAACTCCAAAGTGGTTTATCCTATTGCCTACTTTCACAACAGACATCTCACACTTACTTCTAAACTGGACTCCTGATTTGCACAGCCCCATACCTGTGCTTCCCTCAAGGTTCCCCATTTACCACCCTACCAGTCACCCAAAATTGCCAGTTATGGAGTAATCCTCAATCCTTTTCTATCTTTCCGCCACTTCCAATGCATCAGCAAATCTGTGGGCTCTCATTTTCAAAGCACATGTTGAATCTGATAATTTCTCATCTCTTTCCCTCTAGGAAAAATCTCACCTGGTCTGTGCATCATCCCCCTCACCTGTACTTCTACAGCAACCTCTACTAACTCACTTTCCTGCTTCTATTTTATTCTATTATTTTCTACACAGCAGTCAGTGATTCTTTAAAAATGTCAGATCGTGTCATTTTCAGTTTGAAATCTTTCACCTGCTTCCTCTCCATCCCCCTGCCCTTAGATATGAGCATGACTCATTTTCTCCTTCCCTGTGTCCTCTCAGCTCTTTCTTCAAATGTCACTGCATCATACAAAGTCTTCCCTGACATCTTAGAAAAAAATGCTCATTCCTCTCCCAACTCTTTCATTTTTTTTCCTTTTTATTGCCACTTGACATTACGCGATATATTTATTTTATCTGCTTATGTTCTTTTTCCCTCAGGAGAAAGGGGAAAGAGAAACTAAGTGTCAGGTCTCAGAAAAAGAACTTCACATATAAAAGACTTTTTAGCCAGGGGGCCCCTCATCTTCTTTTGCAGAACTAGACGTGGCAGCAAGTTTATTCCCCCACCCTCACCCCCGCATGCCAACACCGCACCTGTCAGAAAGCATCCCACCCATTAGAAGAGGATAAATAGCCATGGGTCAAGACCTGTTCCTGCTTGGTAAGTCTGCCCTCCCAGCACGGTTTCTCTTTTAAAATCGCGAGCTCTCAGAGAGTTGGAGCCATTTCCTTTCTTTTTGCTGGCAGGTTTTGCTGGCTGGCGCCTGCCTGCTTTCTGCCTGCTCTCTCTCCCTTCAATAAACCTGTTAAGCTTTGAGTCGCTGTCCTGCGTGGATTCCTTAATGACTCTGTGCCTAACAGCAAACACCATGAATGAGGCTTTTGTTTGTTGTTCTTTCACTTTTGTACGCCCAGTGTGAACAACAGTGTCTGAAAGAGGGTGGACACTTGGGTGTTTTTATCATGCATCCTAGGTTTTATTCTAACACTATATATGTATATATTGTCTATTTGATTATCCTAACAAACTATATTAGGTTTGCCCTATTACTGTCCAGATTTCGTGATGTTATAACTAAGGCACAGAATCGTTAAATAACTTGCCAGCGTCATTCACCCATTGCAAGTGGCTTAGGGTGTCAATTCCGGGCGCTCTTCTGGGCTTTCACCTGGAGTCTAAAGTGAGATCCCTGAAAGAGGTACCCGGCTGCGCTACTGCCCGTGAGATGGAACATTCGGTGAGACCAGGGGTGGGTCCAGGGCGGGGCCCATATCCACAGATAAAAGTACATGTGTCACCAGCCTTGGGCAGCCTGTTCTGGCGGAGCGGACAGAAGCCGGAGCGGCCGTGGGACGCGGGCGCGGGATGTACCTCTGCTGGGGCGCCGACTCCCCGAGACCGCAGCGCCGGGGGGCGACGGGCGCGAGGGGCGCGGAGCTGCGGCAGGCGGCCAGCGGGGAGCGCCACTCGCTGCTGCTGCTGAGTGACGGCGTGGTCCAGTCGTGCGGGGACAACAGCCGGGGCCAGCTGGGCCGGAGGGTCACACCGAAAGGGGAGAGGCCGGGTGAGCCGCGGGCCCGGGGCGCGGGGCCGGAGGAGAGGCGAAAACTGCGCTCAGCGCAGGCGGAGCGCAACTTCCTCAGTTTTGTTTTCCCGACGCGCTCGGGTTTGTTTCGGTTTCTTGTTCCTCTTCAAAGCGAAACTGACATCCGAAACTAACCCCGACCGCGCCCCTCTTGACCGAGATACTGTCTCTCCGGCTGGCCTTTGAGAGATCCCTCCTCCCTGTGTCTATCTACTTGGAGGAATTAACCCGACCTTCCAAACTTGGCTTGCGAGTTGGACACCTGTAACTCCCTCAGAATTACCCTGGAGCATCTTTTTTCTTAAAACTGTAATAATACGTAACAGCATTGCTACCATTACCAATGATTGTAGAAATACGGAGGAAAAATTGACCCATAACCTAACATCCCAAGACAACTCCTAACATCTGATGCGTTTCCTTTTTGTCTTTTTTTTTCAATGTATACGTTTAATATTTAAAAGTCAAATTAATAGTCTTATGGGCTCTTTGTTTTTGCATCCGTAGAACCAATTCAGGCGCTGAAAACTCTTAATGTTGGTTTTGTGAGCTGTGGGAAGGAGCACTCCCTAGCCGTTTGTCACAAAGGAAGGGTCTTTGCGTGGGGAGCTGGTTCTGAAGGACAGCTGGGGATTGGAGAATTTAAGGAAATATGTTTTACACCTGAGTAAGTAATTCATTTGTTTATTCATGAATTCATTCATTGACTACTTTTGAGTACCTTGTGTCAGGTACTGTGCAAGATGCTAAGGGACAAAGATGGCTAGGACTAGTCCCCACAGCAACTATTTCAGGGATGGCAGAAGCAAGAAACAACTCAAAATATCAATTATTTTAGAATTAATTAGAATTAATTAGTTAGAATTCCGGTGAAAGGAAAGGACAGGGTGAAATGAGAACATGGAACACTTTGGTCTTAATCTTATCTATTGGAATGGATAATGGATATCTATATTGCAACAGAAATAAGGGAAAAAATCACATATCCTCACAAATGGCTTCCCAGGACAAGTGATGTGACAAGGGGCCAGCTCCTTATTGTGTGTTCATGAATTACATTCATAGGGGATTTGCAAAAGCCTGTTTATTAAAATTAAGAAATTATCTTGTGTTACCATCTTTGGTCACTAAATGCTTTAAGAGACAGACCACCGTATCTTGGAGGAATGAAAAGATGGAGTTTGAGTCTAGTTCTACAACTTGGTGCTTAATTGACCTTCTCTGCCATCTGTAAAGTTGAACTATATGAGATTGTCAATAATTGTTTGTTTTGATCCACAAAAATAGCAGTGTCAAATGATTCAACCTAATGATTTCTTTATCTTAGAGAACTTAAATTAGGTAATATAGGTGACAGTGTGGTATAAATTCTAGAACCCTATGCTATGCTCTTTTAGGCTGGTAAGTATAGAATAAAGGTTAATTAAAAGGCAAATTTAGCAAACTCACCAGGAACAAGGCAGGAACAAAGGGATTCAGGCAAAGGCTTTTTTTCAGGAAGAAACAAGAGTGGCCCGGTCAGTGTTTCAAGAGGTGACAGGGCCCCGAGGTGGCAGTGCATACGGTTTTTATGGCTTAAGGCTGAGGGGTTGGGGGCAAGGATTAGGTAAATTTCTATTGTCTAACTTTCAGAATTAGGAGGTTAAATTAGGAGTCGGCAGTGCTTCACTAGTGAAGTTAAAAATTTAAGTGCTGCCTGGAGCATGCAGGGTTATAATTGCTGGAGGGCAGGTATTGAGTAAGAGGAGAGTACCGCAAGAATGTATCTGCCAGAGGGTGGGGGCTGAGTAATGGGGGTTATTATAAGAGGGCAACTGCTGGAGCATGAAAAGGCTCAGGCTAGGGTGGGAGAGCTGTTTGAAATATTTGCCAGAGGTAGCTTACATCATGGGAAGGAAGGGGTCCTATTCTCCAAGCGTAACATTAATGTATTATATAATGCATAAATGTCCAATAAAAATCACATTTACACTATGTGCCATTTTGGATTCTCTCCTATACCTTTTTATCTGTTGATTTTAAAAAACAGTTTGAGGGCTTTGGAATAAAGGAACTACAAAAATGTAAATAATAAAATTATTTCCCTAGAATAGATGCTATTACCTGGGATAGTTTTAAATATCTGTAATCTACTTGGTAATCCTGAAGAAGGATTAATAGATTTTGTATCATTTTTATCGTAGGAAAATAAAGACTCTAACTGATATCAAAATAATACAAGTTTCCTGTGGACACTTCCATTCCCTGGCATTATCACAAGGTAAAAGGCTTTTGGTATCTTCTAAGTGGCAGTAGAAAGAAACTTCCTGAAAAGGAATGAGAACTTGATTTCGAATGAATTGGGGTTCATTTTTAATACATTCAGCAGGTTTTCACTCTTCAGGTTTCAGATGTGTTGTTCTTCATATATTTTTTTTCAATTTTCTTTGTACTCATTGTACTTTAAATTGCATCTAATTCATATCTCATTGCTGTGGAGACCCGGCTGACTCTCTCAGAACTTAGAAGAGGTTTTGTCTCTAGCCCTTTGCCTTTTATGCTGAGTAATTCGCCCACACTGGCAAACCAGACTAAGGGCTCTTTGTCTTTTTTACTTAGATCAAAGAAAGAAAAGTCAGGATGTCAAAATGATGGCTGCAGTCTGTGTGTTGGGGCGGGGGGCGCTAGTAGTGCATGGTCCGGGAACTGAACCCAGCTGTCCCGCATGGAGGGTGACCATTCTACCATGGCATGACCCATACACCCCATGACTGCATTTTTTTTCTATTCGCCTCCCCCATTTTGTGCCCACCCTGAATCCCAATTCCTAAATGGAGAGATTTGTAACATATCCGTGTCCTTCAGTGATGTCCTGTGTACCACTGTAACCCTGCCGTGGAGGCTAGGAAGAGCCAACTTTACTGACTGCCTTCTGTGTGCCAGCTACTGTATTAAGTGCTTTATGTGTGCTCTCTCATATGATAACCCAACAAACCCAGGAACCAGGTATTACTCATGTCCTCTTTTCACCAATGAGGAAACTTGGGCTCAGAGACTTGAATTTGCCCAAGGTTACCCAATAGGAAATAGATGGGATCTGAGCTCATACTTGTTCACATTCTAACCATGAGTGCTTAACACCGTTCCACACAGACTGAGATCATTCTGTAGCCCTGATGTAATTCCTTCTACTTACCATTTCCAGCCGTTTGATCTCGGGCAAGTCATGTAACCTTCCTGAGTCTTAACTTTCTAACCTGTAGGAATATTGATGCCTAGCTTACAGGTTGTTTAGAAGGTACAGTGAGAGAGGGTATAATATACCTTGTATCGTCCCTAGCACATAGTAGTGGTACGATAAATATTAGTCTCTCCCTCCTTCCGCCCATTCCTTTTTCTTAATTGCTAATTTTTTGAATTATTTCCTTGGGATATTTGTTTTTACATTAGTGTGGACTATGAAGGCTGCAGAGAACCCAGACTTCTTTGCTATGGTGATGCATTTGCTGTGGTGAACTGTGAGTTCTTAGAGACCTTCATGGGATTTTGTCATTTTGCAGCATGCTTTCAAAAGTTTGCTCAGCAGTAAAAATAGCTTTAGAAGAACTGAAAATTAAAAATAAATATAATAACGTATAAAAATCTGAACTTTATCGGCATTTCTCTGGATATGTAATTATTAGAAGAGCTTCAAATTTAACCTGGTATAAATTATTTTTCTCTGGTCACATTCAACATACTGTGTTTTTTTCCTGCTCAGTTATTCCACAAATATTTGGGTGCCTAGAGTGTGTCAGGCAAAGAGGATAAAGCAATGAACAACCTAAGATGCTGCTTTCATGGAGCTCATACTGGGAGAAGCAGGAAAAGTGAGCCAATCACTACCTGTTTTAGGTTGCTCATACTGCCAAATGCAGTACAACTGAAATGGACGGGCTTTTATAAAGAGGACTTACTTACTTACAAATTTACAGTTCTTTGGAGGAAAGGCAGGTAGCTTTAGTCTGAGCTCCTCTTTCACATGGGCAGACGCACGGTAGCATCTGTTGTCCTTCCCTTCCAACTTCGGGGTTCTAATGGCTTTTTCCAGGTTGGTTCCTTTCTGCATCCCCAAACTTCTGGATCTGAGCTGCTCTGAGCTCTGCTGAGATCTCTTCCGACCTCCCTTTTTTAAGCCTCACACATTGCTGAAGGCACTCCTCAACCAACTATGGATATAATCAACCATGGATGAATTTCACATGCTGATGACTTAAATCCACAGCAACAGAACAACTGGGCACCAACACCTGGCCAAGTTGATGCCAGAACCTCATCATCACACCACCCAAACAAATAATTATGTAGTATAGACGATTGTGATAAAGGCTGTGGAGAGAGGTAAAGCAGGGTAAGGGGCAGAGAGTAAGTGCCTGGGTGCAGGGAAGGAGTTTTCCCATTTTATATAAGGAAGTCAGAGAAGATTTCTCTTGTAAGATGACCTGTGAACAGAGACCTATGGGAAGGGAAGGAGGGAGACATGATACTAATTGTAGTAGGAATGATCCAGGCAAGGGGGATGGCAGATGCAAAGGCCGTGGGATTAGGGGTGTACTCCAGGAACAGTAGGGAAGTCAGAGAGGAATGAGCAAAGAGGAGATGAGGTCTGAGAGATGGCCATAGGGAGTACAAGAATCAGCCCTTTAATTGTGTGAGATATCTCCTGAAGGGTTTGAACTGACTTAAATTTTTAAAAGATCGCTCTGCCGGGTATAAACCACCAGGAATCGAAAACAGGTGTTGAAGCAAAAACTTATACACTAATGTTCATAGCAGCATGATTTACAATAGCCAAGAGGTAGAAGCAACCCAAATGTCTATCAACTGATGGATAGATAAACAAAATATGTGCTATCCATATAATGGAATATTATTCAGCCATAAAAGTATTGAAGTACTGATACATGCTACAACGTGGAGGAATAGAAACAAAAGGCCACATGTTATATGATCCTGTTTATATGAAATACCCAGAATAGGCAAATTCACAGAGCCAGAAAGCAGATCAGTGGTTGCTGGGGGCTGAGGGGAAGGGGGAAATGGGAATGATTGCTTAATGAGTACAGGGTTCCTTTTTGGGGTGGTGAAAATATTCAGGAACTAGGTAGTGGGGATGGTTGCACAACGCTATGCATGTACTAAATGTCACTGGATTGCACACTTTGAAATGGTTAGATTAGTAAATTTTATATTATGCATTTTACCACTATAAAAAAATAAGGAATTCTCTGGCAGCTGTTTGGGGAACAGACTGCTTGGGGCAAAGGTAAAATTGGGGAGACCAGTTTTTCAGGAGAAAATGATAGGTCTTGGACTAAGGTGGTAACTTAGTTGTTCCCTAAGTTGGAACAACTTGTTCCCTAGGTTGGGTTCCAGGTAGATTTTGAAGATAGAGGCTTTAGGATTTGCTGGGTTGAGGGGTGTGAAAGAAAGAGAGTAATCAAGGAATACTCCAATATTTTTTAGTCTGAGTGGCTGAAAGAACAGTTACTGTTAACTGGAAGGGAGAAGAGTGGATGTCGTGGAAGAGATTTTTGAGGGTGATCTTGTACAAGAATTGTCAGAATCCTTTAATCCTGTTCCCTCCTTTATCCCTGTTTTATTCTCTAAACATTCATAAGTTACAGTGGTATATTCTACTTGAATTTGATATCCCAGTGTGTATGCAATTCTGAATTTGCTTATTTTTGTAGATGGCAGAGTGTTCTCGTGGGGAAAGAACAGCCATGGTCAGCTGGGCCTTGGGAAGAAGTTCCCTTCCCAAGCCAGTCCACAGAGAGTGAAGTCCCTGGAGGGGATTCCCCTGGCTCAGGTGGCTGCAGGAGGGGATCACAGCTTTGCCTTGTCCCTCTCCGGTACTTCATTTGGCTGGGGAAGCAACGAAGCAAGTCAGCTGGCGCTCAGTGGAAATAAGGTCCCAGGTAACGGGATAGCCTCGTTCTTACAGTAAACCATTGGGTTCCCTCCCCACGCCCAGCCCCGCATTGGAAAACCAGCCCTGCAAAATGCAGTCTCAAAAGTTGGAAATGTGGTTCCCAAACTTTATGTCACATTGGAGTCACCTGGGGAGCCACGTCCGTTTCCAATTGCTGTTCTAACAGATTACCACATACTCAGTGGCTTAAAATGACATAATGTGGTTCTCTTACAGTTCTTGAAGTCAGAAATCTGACATAGACTTCATTGGCTAAAATCAAGATGTCAGTAGGGCTGTGTTTCTTTCTGGAGGATCTAGGGGAGAGTATGTTTGGTTTGCCATTCCGGCTTCAGGAGGCCTCCCACATTGCTTGGCTCATGGCCGTTTTCAATGCCAATGGTGACCAGACAACGTCTTTCCATATCACATCATTCTGGCAATGACTCTTCTGCCTCCCTCTTGCTCAGTTAAGGACTCTAGTGATTACAGTGGGTCCACCTAGATAATACAGGATAATCTTACTATTTGAAGGTCAGCCGATTAGCAACCTTAATTCCATCTGCTACCTTAATTCCTTTTTGCCACGTAACATAACATATTCACAAACCCCAGGGAATAGGAAGCGGACATTTTTGGGAGGCCATTATTCTGCCTACCGTGGGAGCAATTAAAAATCTTGATGTGCAGGTTGTACCCCATTTTAATTAAATCAGAATATCTGGGGTTGGAAATCCAGGCATCCATAGTTTTTAGATTCCACTGATGATTCCAATGTGCAGCAGAGTTTGGGAATTGCTGGATTAGAAGACAGCGGGCCATAAGGGAAAACACCAGTTCCTATAGCAACTTCTAAAACAAACTTCCTCAAGTCTTTCCCATGTACCCCCTCCTCCTCTGTTCAGGTTCTACATTTGGCTAATTTATTTTTTGCACCTATATGTGTCAGCACGGTGCTGGGGACTTAAGCTTCATTTCATTTAACTCTCATAGCATGAGGAAGGTTCTCTTACTATCCCAATTATCATTACATATTTGCAGTAGTACCTATTATGTGACCTTTTTTCTTTTCAAAAGCAGGGTTTTCCTTCTGTTTGATGATATTTCTGACTGTTCACTTTTTAAAATTATTTTAATGAATTATATAAGATATTTTAATAACAGATAAAATCTGAATGTTTCTCATACTTTAGAAATTCTACTTTCTTTCAACAGAGAAAATCTGCAGGCCTCGTTCAATTGAGGCACTGAAAAATCTAGATGTCATTTATATCAGCTGTGGTTATGAGCACACGGCAGTGCTTACCCAGGTAATCCAAAATGTGTTCCTGTTTTTTAAATCCCAGAGAAATGTTGCCACAAGATGTATATTCTCATTATTGTTGAAAGCAGGATGTTGGTTAATATTTGGACATAGCCATTCAATGTGCAAACATTTGTAGAGGAGAAAATTAAATATAAACAATGAGATTGAAAACAAAATCTAATTTCAGCATTAGGAAGCATTTTTAGGTACTTATTAATTTGGATAAATATAGAAACTACTGTGGTAGTTTTAATTGTGTACCCCAATTTGGACATGTTCTTGGTCTTGGTCAGCATTCTGTTGGGTTTGGACTCACTGTAACTAGAATCTCTTCAAGATGTTACTTTAGTTAAGATGTGGCCCAACTGAATCAGGTTGGGCTTCAATTCAGTTCACAGGAGTCACTTATATGTGAGTACAAGTCAGACAGACAGAAGCAGCCATGGGAGCAGCCAGGAGCTGGAAGTCAATGGAATCTGGAAGAGAAAGGAGATGACACTGCCATGTGCATTTCCGTGTGATAGAAAAGCCAAGCACAAAGGATGACCAGCAGCCAGCCCCAGAACCCTGCAGTCTTCTGGGAGAAAGTATTGCCATGCTGTGGCCTCAGTTTTGGACTCCTCCTAGCCTCAAAACTGTAAGCCAATAAGTTCCTAATTGTTGAAGTCAATCCATTTTGTGGTATTAGTTTTAGCAGCCAGTAAACTAAATCAGCTACTCTTCAACAAATTGTACAGGGAAAACTGGATAGCCACATGCAAAAGAATGAAATCAGACTATTACTTCATACCATCTAAAAAATTAACTAAAAAATGAATCAATGACCTAAAGATAGGAGTTAAAACCACAAAAATTTTAGAAGGAAACCACATGTATGGGGGGGATCTTCAGGACCTTTTATGAGGCAATAGATCCTTAGATATGATACCAAAAGCAAAGCAATAGAAGAAACAATAGATAAATTGGACCTCATCAAAATTAAAAACTTTTATGCATCAAAGGCATTGTCAAGAAAGTTAGAAGACAGCCTATAAAATTGGAGAAAATGCTGCAAATAACATATTTGATAAGAATTTAATAACCGTAATATACAAAGAACTCTGCAACTCAACAACAAAAGACAGCATCCTACTACAAAATTGGCAAAGGACTTAGACATTTCTCCAGAGAAGATATATAAAATGAACAAAGCACATGGAAAGATGTTTATCATTATCCATCAGAGAAATACAAGTCAAAACCATGAGATACCACTTCATACCCACTAGGATGACTATTATTTGGATTTATTCTATTTGGATTATGTTGGGCTTCCTTGATTTTCATATTTATGCCTGTTCCAAGGGTTGGGAAATTTTCCTCAATTATCACCTGAAATAATCTTCCTGGCCCTTTACTCTTCTTTTCTCCTTCTGGGACACTGATGATTCTTATTTCTGCTCTTCATGTTGTCAGTCATTTTCCTGAGATCCAAATCACATTTTTCCACTTGTTATTTTGTGCATTCACATTTGGTTGTGCTGTCCTCTAGGTCACATATTCTCTCTTTTGTTTCTTCAGATTTGCTGTTGTGTGTCTCTATCTTGTATATTTCTAATATGATCTACAGTATTTTTCATTTATGTTTTATTCTTTTCACATTCTTCTTTATACTCTTTTAGTGTCTTCTTGATATCCTTTATCTCTTTAACCATCTCGTTGAAGTTATTTAGGAAATTCACTTGAGCGTCTTTGATTAGTTGTTCCAAATTCTATGTTTCCTCCTACTTTTTAACTTGACTATTTGGCTTGGCCATATCTTCTTGTTTCTTCATGTGTCTTGTGATTTTTTTGCTGGTTTCTTGGCATTTGATTATCTTGATAAGGTTATTTTGAAAGTGGGTTTCCCTCTCTTGTCTAAGATTTTGTTTTTGTTTTTTGTTCACGTTGAAGGTCTCCTTTGGCACTTGGTTTCTCAATAATTCCCAGCCAAACCAGACCCAGGGCCTCACTCAGGGGGTACAACTTCTTTTGGAAGGCTCTTAGAGGCTGGGCAGAAAAGCAGCTTTCCAGACTGCACTTTCAAGTCTTCCCAGCATACGGCACTCTTGTGACACTTATTCCCAAAACCCTGCCCCTCCCAGACTGCAGCAGCCCATTAGGAGGATACAAACTAGGTCAAGGTCTAGTTCAAGGCTGTGGGTCCCAGAGGGTTGCCCTATTAGGCCAACTGTTAGCTTATGACTGATCTGCTTTTCCATCTTTTCCCCAGGGGAGGGCAGACCACGTACAGATACACTGGAAGCCGCCAGCCTAGGGGTGGGAGGTGGGCAGTGTGTACCATGGCAGAGACTCCACCTGTGGCTACAATTGAGCTGGTGGTTCCCAGACTCCCACGTGGAAGAACTCCAGGCTGCAGGACTGAGAGAGTCAAACTCACTGTCCAGCAGCCGGCCCAGGAGTGTGCTGCATTTCGACAGCTGGCAAGGCTGGTGCACAGCTATGGGCTTGGAGATGTTCATATTAACATTAAAACACAGAACCCACTTCCTGTTTTCAAAAACAGATACAAGGATATATACAATGTCAAGACATTTTGTGTTCACTTAACTCCAAATCTATGGAAAATAACCTTAAAAGATATGGGTAAGGAAATATGGTGAAGCAGAGAACCTCACGGTACAAAGGAGAGCAGAACCTAGGGTTACAGATCCTAGCTCTTGGAGGGAAAAGGGGAAAGATTCCTTGGAGAAATAAACTATGTTATATTCACATGAATTTGATTCTAAAGACATCCAGATTGATTGTAGGAATGCAAAGATTGGCAAGATACAAGAGTCGCCCAGCTTCCCTGGTAATATGTCCTTTGGTTCCTATGCTTAGTGGAATTAATAACCAATAATTTGAGTGCTTCAAAGCGATCTACACTGGCCTGATATCTATGGGGCTGCCAGGAGGACAGGCAAGTAAAATCTAACTGTACCCCAGCCCCAAAACAAAGACAATCAAGGCCTGACCACCTGTATCCTCTCTGTGACAGTCTGCTGAAACCAGAAGCTCCTTCCCTTGCTCCATCTCTCTGCTATGTAAGCAGCCAAGTCATGAGTGTCCTAGTACTCCTGTGCAGAAAGAATCAAGGTTACAGGACCTAGAGGGTCTCCCTTGCCAACCAGCTGTCAGATCAGCATTGCTCTGAGTCCTCCTCTCCTCCCAAGGGGAGTGCTTCTTCATCTCCCCCAATTCCAGGCACCAGCCTTGGGAATGGGAGTTGGGCACTGGATACCAAGCAGGATCTCAGTATGTGGATATAATCAACGTGCTGACTCCTGGGCCCCCACATGGAAAGACTCTAGGCTGCGGGAATGAGAAGGTTAACTTTACCAGCTGGCAGCTGAAGTAGGAGTGTGTTGCTTCTTAACTGCCTAGTCCAGCTGCTGCACAGCCATAGGCCTCAGGGGTGGTTGTGATTGAGTGCACTCACCCCTATTTCTGAGTCATGGTTTCTGTGCTTTTCATCCAGCTCTTCCTTATATATTGCAGTGGTCATTCTCTGGTCACCTGAGGCCCGGAACCACTGCTTTGGACAGATTCTTCCGGTTCTTTAGTTGTTTTATGGTAGAAGAGTGAATTCTGCCTGTCGTTATTCCATCATCTTCCCAGGATGGCTATTATTAAAAAACAGAAAATGGGGTGCAGAGGTAGTTCAGTGGTAAAATTCTCATCTGCCATGCAGGAAACCTGGGTTCGATTCCCAGCACATGCACTTCCCACAAAGAAAGAAAGAAAAAACAAACAAAAATTCAACAAATGGTGCTGCAATAATGGGATACACGCATGGAAAAAGAATGAAGTGTGACCCCTGCTGTAAAGCTTACAAAAAAACAAAACTAGAAAATAACAAGCATTGATGAGAGAACATTGTGCGTTGTTGGTGGGAATATAAAATGATGTAGCTGCTGTGGAAAACAGCTTTGGTCGTTTTCTAAAAAGTTAAACGTAGAATTACCATTTGGCTTGGCAATTCCACAGATATTTGTCCATTAATATTTATAGCAGCATTATAGCCAAAAGGTAGACACCACCCACACATCCATCAACAGGTGAATGGATAAACAAAAAGTGGTATTTTTATACAATGGAATAGTTTTCAGACATTAAAAGAGATGGAGTCATGATACGTGTTGCAAGATGCATGAACCCTGAAGACAGAATGTTGAGTGAAATAAGCCAGACACAAAAGGACAAATAATGTATGATCCCACTTATATGAAATCCCTAGAAAAAGCAAATAAATTCTTTGAGATAAAAATTTTATTACAGGTTTCCAGGGACTGGAGATATGTAGAGGAATCATAAGTTATTATTTAATGGATGCAGAGTTTCTGTTTGGGATGATTTGAAGAGTTTTGGTAATGGATGCTGGTGATGGTAGCACAATACTGTGAATGTAATATCACTGAATTATATACATGAATGTGGTTAAAATGGGAAATGTTATGTTGAATATATGTTATCACAAAATTTAAAAAAAAGAGCTAATCCTATTAGCATTTATTCATTGATAATGTAGTGCTATAGATGAAAATTGTTATAGACAGAGCAAGGTAATTTTTCCAGTTTTCATTAATCTGCATTACAGACTAGAGCATGCTTTGCTCCATTTGTTGCTCCACACAATTCTGACGCAGCTTCCTGAAATACTTCCTCCTCTTCTTCTTGTATGGGCGGTATGCTATATTCCAACAGGGTAGATTCTCTCCATAGCCATAGGAATAGATGTGAAGACTGTTTGTATGGTTAAAATGTTTGTTTCAAAACTATATACCTTAAATAATTTTTATTTTTTTGTTTAAACACATGTCTTAGATTAGGAAGCCCTCAGTTGTTTGGATAATCTTTTTTTTAGTTTGTGGGAGAAGTATTGAATTTTTCTAAATCACAGAATCATCTCTTTTTTTGTAGGGAAGCTGTAGGTTTACAGAAAAAGCATGGAAAAAATGCAGAGTTCCCATCCCACCTCCCCATTATTAGTACCTTGTATTCATGTGGTATGTTTGTTACAATTGATGAAAAAATATTGTGATTGTACGATTAACTATAATCCATGGTTGACATTAGGGTTCACTCTTTGTGTTGTACAGTCCTATGGTGTTTTTGTTTTATAACTTTTATTCTAGTAACATATATACAACTTAAAATTCCCCCCTTAACCACATTCAGATATGTAATTCAGTGCTGTTAATTATGTTCACAATGGTGTGCACAGAAGCATCTTTTCAAAAGAAATTATTTTCAGGAGAATGCTCAAATAAATAAAGCAACCTTATACTTAAATGTGGGTGTTAATCTTGAACCAGTTAATGTGTGCATTTAGTCATTCAACACATATTTCTTAAGTGCTTAGTTCCTAAGGGAATGCCAATAATTTTTTTATGTTTAACATGTTAAGTCTACATTCACTATTAAAAATAATAAATAAAGGAGCCCTCCTATTGATAGAGAGCTTATATTTCATATAATGCTCTCATATTAACTCTCTTTATGATTCTTTTTTTTTTTTTTTTTTTGCATGGGCAGGCACTGGGAATCGAACGCGGGTCTCCGGCATGGCAGGCGAGAACTCTCTGCCTGCTGAGCCACCGTAGCCCGCCCTTTCTTTATGATTCTTAATACTTAAGCTTTTAATTATGTTTTCAGCTTGAACTTAATCTGATTCCTCCTTTTCCAAACAGGATGGTAAAGTATTCACATTTGGAGACAACAGCTATGGACAGTTGGGACATAGCTCCTCTGCTGAGAAGAGAGGCCCACAACCCGTGGAAGGAATTGGTGGCCTTGTTTCGCAGATAGACTGTGGAAGGTAATAGGCTTATTTCTTTAGCATAGACAGAAAGTGTTATATTTTATTCCTTAGAAATCACTCACGTTATGTCATTAAACCTTAAAACCTTAAAAACATGGCTGGTATTCTATAGGTAGTTTTCCTTTCTAAAAATTTGCTTCTTTGGAAAAGTTTAATTTTTCTGTTTTTTTCTTCTTTATGTTAAACATTTCACTTATTTAACAAGAATTTATTGGAGACTTATTGTGTATAAACCACCTAACGAGGTGCTGGGTACTTTTATGCATGTAGAAGAAGATGTATATTATATTTGGATATACATTCAGTTTTGCATAACCTAATTATGGCTACTATTGAGCATTACCTACCTAATCTATTTTAAAAAATTGTTTACATTTGAAGCAAAAATGATAGAAACCATGGTAAAAGCCTTATTCACCTATCAATAATATCCTATCTTTAAGGTTAGTAATAAGTTTATTATTCACCTACCATTTGTGTATCTCCTTCATTTTGTACCCCTCTAACACTGGCATTGTGATACGAGACCTGAGTTCTTAGTATAAGATGTCTATTGTTTTATGCTAGGAAACATCATCTTTCTCAAAATTGTGAGTGCCCTGGTTTTCATTGAAATGTTTTCTCTCTCTTGTAGTTATCACACCCTTGCGTATGTCTACACCTCTGGGCAGGTGGTATCTTTTGGTCATGGACCTAGTCACAGAAGCAGTCCAAGTCAACCAGAGACTCTAACAAAGAACTTGGACTTTAGTTACCTGATGTCTGCTAAAGGTATGAGTGGTTCCCCCCAGTTCATATTTTGTGTTAATTAATGTGGCTGGAGAAGAAATATTAGTTTCCTTTTAAAAGAGTCTGTAAAACTGTGGTTCCTCTAATACTTTTATTTTAAATATGTACATTGTACCTTTCCTTTTAATGCAATAGGATTCCTGAAGTATTTGATAATTATTTCCAAAGATTAAAGTTATTCAAAAGAAGATGCTAAATTGATCACTTAAGCTGTCAGAAACTATATATTTTATATATTTAATCAAACCTCTTCTAAAACACATCAGCCTGATCTCAATATACAAATGCATTAAAATTAAATTTTAAACTAAGTGATTTATATGAGATACCATCTGATCAAAATTGATATTTTATGCTGTAGTCAGCATCCACTTATGGGAGTATAAATAGCTGATAAATAAATAAGTAAATTTGACTTGGTAATATACCAGATTGACTTTTGCTTCAAGCATGGATTTATGTCTCTCTTTTAGACCTTGTGAATGTTCAAGTCAAACACATTTTTGCTGGGGCATATGCCAACTTTGTGACAACTTATCAGGTATTTATTACTCTTTCTATTTCTTTTAATAAATCATCTTTTTTCTCTAGATTTCAGGGTGGTAGTTGAAATATAATATTATTCAGATTTTATACTAAAATAATAAGGTCCTCTGTTAGAATGCTTTTTAAAATATGTTATAAAACACTCACGTCTTTGTCTGTCTTCCTAACAGATGAGACTCCCAAAACAAAATTCATTGCTTTTGCACATTTTATTAACAAGTAACAATATAAATGATGATGATAACAGTAACAACTATATTAATGGCAGTCTCCACGTCAGGTACCAATCAGAGTACTTTAAGTGGATCAACATGTTTAATTCTCATATCAATTCCATTTGGTATTATTTCCTGCATTTTACAAAGAAGAAACTGAGGCTCAAAAAAGAGATGAACTTAGCCATAATTGCACTGCTAATACATGGCAGAGCTAGAATCAGACCCAAGCAGTTTAGCTACCCACATGCTATACTGCCCTCTTAATTGTTAAAAGAGAAAATTTCATTACTGTATTTCTGGGTGAGTTCTGAAATGTGTGTATGGAGACAAAAGCATACGTATTTTCCTCACTGAACTTTCTTTCTATTATCAGTAATATTTTAAACTTGACATTCCTATGGACCCTATCTATAGTCCCTGGGACAGAAAATAGTCAGAGGCAAAGGTTTCTGTGCTGCTGGGGATAGTTAGATTATACTCTACTTTGGTTGCTCTGTTATAGCTATTTATTC
>PVIY010041989.1:0-21262 GCA_004026745.1 Myrmecophaga tridactyla | reverse complement strand
CAGGCCAGGAATGGCCAAACTAGCCCATCGAAGGTCAGTTTCCTTCTTTCCTCCCCTCTCTGGGTCTAGATTCCCTCATTTGTAAAATAAAAGGGTGGTAGTGGGCAATGCCTGAGCCCCTCCAGATCGCTCACTCTGAGGCTCATTGAGAGGAGGGCCTTCCTGGGGATGGGATTTCGAGGGGGACATTCAACGAGTCATCGTAACTTTTCATGGTGATTAATAACTCACGTCTCTCACTCCCAATATCATTTCCCTGAAAACAGGAGTCTTAACTTGTCTCTATATTGCCGACACTTAGGACAATGTCTGGTAACTATATTACAAAATGCTAAAGACTGAATTTATGTATGAGTAATCTGAGCATGCCAGGACCTTAGAAAACTCTCCACCAAGTCAAAAGTCGCCCAGACTCACTGTATGGCTGGACATCCCTTCAAAAAACATAGACAAGAAATGATGTGGGACCTGAAACCAAAACAAAACAAAAGTGGCTTTGAGCCCCAATTTATGGATAGTTCCCTTTTAGATAAGCCATATCTGAGGGGTGAACTGAAATCTCCCTTGCCATCAAGACAGAAATTTGAGGACCAGGGAAAACTCTCTGCCCATTGTGCCATTCGTCCCCCGACGGCTCAGAGTGAGTACGAGAACATTCCACAGCAAGAACAGTCCAGGATAGGAGGAGAATGCGCCTTTAGCAAAACAAGGGCAAGGTTGTTATTTCTCAAGAAGAAGGGCCACGTTTCCTCATGTCGCCTAGACTGGTAGTCGATCATGAAAATTTATTTTCAAGGAGGAGAGGTACATTTGCCTTCAAGAATTTCATGAGGAATACTAGCAGCAGCTCTGCTGGTGGAGAGACACAGATCATAAGTGAAGCTGCTAAGGCTTTTCCTTTGCTTCTCTCCCTTCTAAGCAAAATCTAAACCAAGGAAGACCCCACTGGCTGTTGGCTGGAGCCCAAGATAGCAGAGAGTGCAAGACCCAAGGAGAGATTGGGCTCTGACCTGCTTTGGTGGTTGTTGGGGAAGGTGAGGGTGTCCAGAGAGAGAAGGTCAAGACATGGATGGGAAGGGCTTAGAATGAGGATGTTTGAGGAATGAAAGAACCTAAAATATGGGTACCTGCGGAGAAGAGGAGTCTTGCAGAACAAGGAAGCTTCTATTTTAAAAATGCCCTTACTTACCCACCCTTACGTGAAATAAGGGGGCAGGTTACCTCTCAAATCCTACTGCAGGAAAACAACTGCTTAAGTTGCCACTGGAGTCCAAGTTGCACCTTCTGTGGAGAAGCCAGCACGGCAAATTTGGAAGGGGGTGGTCTCTTCCATGGTCATCTTCTGGAGATGACCTTACCCCACTGCAGAACACCAGGCAGAAACCTTCCTACAAGGGATCTATTTTAGTTTCCTCATTGCTAAAGTAAATGCCATGCAATGGCCTGGCTTTGAAAAAATGGGAATTAATTAGTTCACAGTTTTAAGGCTAGGAAAAAGTCCAAACAAAGACCTCAGGCAGGCGATGCTTTCTTCCCAAAGGCTGGCATTCTGGGGCTGGGCTGCCTGTGATCCTTGGTCCCGGGCTCCTCTGTCACATGGCAGTGCACACGGTGGCCTCTCCTGGCCTCTCCCTTCTCTTCTGGGTTCTGGTGACTTTTGGCTTCTGGCTGCTCCCTCTGGCCTTCTCCCTAACTGACTCAGCACAGTCCAGGCATACAGTAGGTGTTCAATAAATGTCTTCTAAATGTGGACGTTAATTAGCTCTTTGAAGTAGTCTTTGCACCTTCTTGCTAGGCTTTGGGGAGAAGAAGAATTCTGATAAGTGCTGTTCTCAAAAGCTTTTGGTGTTCCCCTCTTCTCTTCTCAATTAATATCCTCTCCCTTTGGAATCCCATCTGCTCCGGTCACTCAGTTGCCCCTTGTGTATGATTCCCAAATCCTCCCAGGACCCCACCCTACCCAGTGACGAGTTCTGTTTGGTGCAGCTGTCAGGCCCATCTCCACGTGGGCACCTCCAGGAGGTCTCTCCTGAACACAGCCTGCGCATGACGCCAGAATTAAGATCTATCCTGGGTGCTGCCTCCACCTCTCGTCAGAGTCTCTGGCACACTTCTGAGTCGTTGCCAAGTACTTGTCTGTCTGTCCCACCAGGTTGCGCCCCTCTGAAGGCAGGACCCCCACCCTTCATCTTTGGTCCTCAACGCTTTGCCAGTACCTGAGAAACAGCAGATGCTCAATAAGTGTCTATGGGATAAATGAATGATTAAAGACCAGCCACACCCCATTTTAGACAAGGAAGAAAACTATCTTAAAGCTTTTAGAGAAGGCCCATTCCAATACATACTATATTGCAGCTGAATAAAGGCCAGGTTTGATTTCTTGCTCCCTTTTGTGGTGTGATCAATAGCTTCTTAAAATCCTTAAAAATAAGCTGCAGGGCAAGGCTAGGGAGCGTGAGTGGAGAAAAAGACAAGGTCTGAGATACCTGCAAGAAACACTATTAATATGATGCTGGCATTACAAGGGATATCAATATTAATAGCAATATTAGTGCCAAAAAGCATCAGCCTCAATATTTTGCAGTTCCTTACAAACACCTTTAATGGGTGATGACAGTCGGGTGATTTCTGGGTAGAATTGAAATGGGCTGTTATGAGGGCTGAGAGATGGGAAACAGCACGTGCTTCTCCTTGAGAAAATCAGGCTTCACACTGCCTCCCCAGCGTCTTGGGCGGATTGCAGGGTTGTTTTCCAACCTCAGGCTGTGCCCTGCATGCCTCTGACTACCAAGGTTATAGGCGTGGGGATTCTTTTCAGAGGCTGGAGGGCAGAAGGGAAAAAAGCAATGAACTATCCATATCTATAGGCCTCTCCAGCGTGCAAACAAGGTGCTGACTGCAGGCTGGGGAGGTGCATGTACCCATCCCATTTCAAGCAGGAAATGTGCCCCTGAAGAAGTGATGGGGAACTCCGCTTGTTTGAAATTGCATCCCGTTGCAAAGACACCAGGGAGACTTACCCGTTAAAAAGGTCCTTTGGCGAAATAATTTTATATTGCCAAGAATCCTTTTGTGAAATTAGTCCAGGTGTGTTCTCCCTTAAGCAAATCTGGTTTACAAATTCAATTTAATTCAACAAATGTTTATTGATTACTTTTTTCTGTGCACAGGCCATTATGCCATTGCAGGTGATAACAAAAGATATTTAAGACCTGATCCCTGCCCTTAGGAAACTCATATTCTAACACAGGGAAAGAGAATAAATAAAGAACTCAAGCTAGGTGGTATGTGCTGCAGACAAGATAATACTTAACATTCTCTACTGATCAGGATAAATAAAATAATTCATTAATTATGGAATAGTCCTTGTAGAAAAGAGGGGACAATTGAATTGGACCACGCAGTTTGAATAGGAGTTCACCAGACTGGATCGTGGCCACACACAGCATACTAAAAGAGCCTGTGAGCCTGAATTACAGAACCCACAAGACAGGTGAGGATCATGAAGGAGAAATGCAGGAAAATATTTTATTTTGGACAATCTACTCTCAACTGAAAGATCTGATTCAGCCAAACTCAAACCTTTATTCCTCAAATGCTCACCTAAGAGATCACCACAGGAATCTTGTAGGTAGTGAACCCTCCCACTGCATTTACAATATGATCCAATTTATAAATAGTTGATTGATTTGTTTCAAAAAACATAACTGACTTCCCAGAGGAGAGGCACATTTAGGGGGAAAGAATTGCCACATCTAGATTTAGGTAGAATAAAGACAAACAGTATACTCTGCTGGAGGGCAGCACTTGGGAAAGGAAGGCTCAGGACTGAATTCCTACAGCCACCTGGACTAGATTTGTGTTGGGAGAGAAAAGCCACTCGTACCAAAACTCTTCCGAATGTGTCAAAGCAACGTGTATAAAGGAGGCCCACCGATGACAGGAAGCCCCTTTTCTCGGGGTGCGCCTCTCAGCCATTTTGAAATGCATCCCCTTATAGGTTTGAGACCACAGGACTCACAGATTTCCCACCTGCTCTGTGGCCCTCTTCTGCCTACCTGCCACCCTCTCCAACTTGTGCTATTTTTAGAATTGTACCAAATGCCAAACGGAGCAAAATTATCTTTACCACCATCATCACCACGTCATCGCCATCGCCTTCCTGCCATATAGTTGGAAAATTATATATGCTTTCCCATGTGATCCTGGGAAGCACCAGTGAGGCAGGCGGGGCTATTAACCCCACGTTCCAGAAGAGGAATCTGTGGCTCGCAGAGGTTAACTTGTTCAGGGTCACACAGCTAGTAATTTACAGAGAGGAACCTAAAATTCCAGGTTTCCTGGCAACCAATGCGGGGACCTCCCTCCAACCACACTGCCTCCTGTGAGGGTTGCATCAGCCTCGTAAGAGGGAAAAGCAACTAGCTGGCTATAGGGTCTGAAATGAGAGACGCCCTATAGCCAGGGTGGAAACCCCCTCCCACAATTTTCCCCTGAATAACCAATCGCAAGCCATGAGATCACACCACTTGATACTTTGTGCGTGTGTTGAAGATAAACGGATTCAATTTATAATTCTTAACTTTTCAAAAGTCCTTCCTCATGTCTTACCTTGACTCATCTTGTAAGCGAGCAAGGTCTACTGTGTTTGAGATGTCTTTCATTGCAAATGACAGCCCACCAGGGGAGAAGTGGTTCGTCGTGAGCTCATATACGGTCTCTAGGTGAAGATGAAACTGCTTAGCCACACAAAGGGACCATCAAAACTCCACATTCTTCCTATCTTTCTGCTCTGCGCCCTCAGCCAACTGGCAGCTCTCCTCATGGATACAAAAAGGCTGCAGCAGGCAGTTCCAGGGATCTTTTCCTTACATAGCTGCAATCAGAAGAAAGATAATAAGGTGTCTCCTTTTTATAAGACTGAAGAAAACTGGCCCATGGGGTATATGCCCATGCCTAATCTGTCTTGACCAGAGACACGGAATTCCCCAGACTGGTTTTGCATTCTTCCCCTGGAGAAGGAGAGAACCTCATGAAGCCATCCTCCCCCTCAAACCAGAATAAAATGTGTGTTCCATTTGTAGGAAGAAGGTAGAAGGCTCCCAAATAGGCAATTGGCAGTGTCTGCTACAGATCCCCATTTTTCAGAAGGTAAACAAAGGTTTAACTTCTTTCAGAGGTCCTGGGACCCTTCTCCTAGTTAAACTATTATCAACTAGTCACACCTTTGCTCTCTCATCAGCTACTCCTAATCCTACCAGAAAGTTGGTTAAGAAAAGTCTTTGTTTTATTTAATCCTAAAAAGCTCTGGATTGTGTTCTTAAAAATGAAAAAACAAATAAAGTGCTGAGTACTTTGTAGCATGCTAGGCTGGTGCTCCACACATTGGGTAACCAGACCAAAAACTGGTCAGAAGGGGCACAGATGTGAGCATGGTACAGAAACGGTAAGTAGAAAGGAACCAAGGAAAATGTCCCTTCAACCAGCATTCTAGCCCTGGATTGACCACAGAGCAGGCAAGGTGGGGTTGCGGAGTTGAGAAAGAAGGTGAAATGGGTGCCTGTTGACTAGAAGAAAATAAGCGACTCTGAGGCCAGATGAAGTCTCACCTCAGGCACTTGGTCCTAAATCCCCTAAAGCAGTTGTCTTTAAGGATAAATATTTTCCCTAAAAGCAGCAAATCGCAAGTCCTGCTCTTATCCAGCCCTCTTCTTCACCATTCTTTTCTGGCATTGCATTCGTGGTAGCTGGGCTGACAACGACCAGCGGTGGAAGGTGGCACCACAGCTGGTATTCCCTAATCCCCATATTAACCGTCACGTGCTGAGAACAAGAAATCAGAATTCCTGGGAATCCCCTAAATCATAAGTTATTTGTATTTTCACAACAATTTACTTGTGTTTTAAAATAATAATAAAGAGCAAATCATTTTTCTGTGATAGAGTTATTGCAGGGGTCTTCTGGTCAAAAACAAAATTTATGATTTTTAATGAACCAATTTACTATGACAAGATTACTAATATATGTCAATAATTATGTAAAAATAATCTCTACCTGATACAGATATTTGATCACAGAAAACATTAAAAGAAGGGAATATTAACAGAAAATTAAGCATCAAATCAAAGTCATTTAAAAATTAAGAAGTAATTCTACAATAGTTTTTTAAAAAATATATTTTTATTGCGATATCGTCACACAGTCCATCCAAAGTATACAATCGATGACTCACCATATCATCACATAGTTGTGTATTCATCTCCATGATTACTTTTAGAACATTTGCATCACTGCAGAAAAGAAATACAAAGAAAAAACCCATACACCCATACCCTTTACCTGACCCTCTCATTGACCACTAGTACCTCAATCGACCCAATTTTTTTACCCTTCCCCCACCCATTATTTATTTATTTATTGTCCTTACTTTTTTACACATCAGTTCATACCCTGGGTAAAGAGAGCATCAGACACAAGGTTTTAAACAGTCACACAGTCACCTTATAAAAGCTATATCATTATGCAATCATCTTCAAGAATCAAGGCTACTGGAACACAGTTCAACAGTTTCAGGTACTTCCCTCTAGCCACTTCAATACACCATAAACTAAAAAGGGATATTTATGTAATGCATAATAATAACCTCTAGGATAACCTCTCGACTCTGTTTGAAGTCTCTCAGCCACTGAAACTTTATTTTGTCTCATTTCTCTCTTCCCCCTTTTGGTCAAGAAGGTTTTCTCAATCCCATGATGCTGGGTCCCAGTTCATCCCCAGGAGTTACATCCCACGTTGCCAGGGAGATTTACAACTAGGTCAGTTTTTTATGGTTGCTGGGACAAACTGAATCCCAAAGAGCAAAAATTGGTTACATCAGGAACACGTGTATGGGACTAGGTAGAAAAGTAATTTAATCATAAATGTGGAAATTAAACTTCACAGGGTGGTAATAATAAACTATTTTTGCCTATCACATTAATTTCTGAAATAAAAATCATTTAACATTAAGAAATAATACAGTGTTAGTTAGTTTTTAAAAGCTGTCTTTCTTAAAATGAAATATGAAAATACAAAAAGCATTAATTGCCCTATCCAATAGTCTTGATTTTTTGCTTCATGACAAAAATTCCAGACACAGAAAAATTTCTTTCATTTTGTATTGTCGTTGGTGAAATTTAGTGCTCTGAAATTGTGAGTCCGTGTCATTCCCCTCCCAAAGAGTACATTAAAAATTTGAATTTTAAAGAAAGGGAGTCTGAGTGTAAAAGAGTCTGGTATCTGCTACTGTATTTGCAGGCATTACCCCTTAGAGCAGAAACAGCTATATTTGTAAATCCAAAACATGACAAAGTATCAGAAAAATGCCCCTCTTATTCCATTAAAGATCCATATTCACTAACCCTTCCAGTAACTTCTTACCCTGCATATTTCCAAAGTAGCACTCAGATAGAGAGGTTCAGCCTACAAATGTAATGCCTACTCCATTGCTACCGTCTCTAGCCTGGCCTGAAGTAAATGTTCAATAAATGTTTGCTAGATTAAATTTCCTTCTCCCTGGATTAACCTGTAGCAGAAGCAAGGAGCTGACCCCCTCTGGGGTGGCTCCAATGCACAGGAGCTTCATGTGTCGTGTCTTCAAAGGCCTTGCTGCAGCCACCACCCACCCCCTTCCTTTGCCTCTGACCTCTACTGCTTCTTCAGCATGTTTATGGACATAATTACAGCATGCTATTGATTTCCTGACAACTGCCTTGATGTAACTATTTTACAGAATCAAGCTAATTTCATACATTGAGGTTTTTATGGTCTCTGGCAGACTCAACTGAAGAAGTCATTTCATCTCACCTCCTAGGGCACATCTGCCCCCTCTCAGAACACTGCTTCTCTTTGTCTCTCCTTCCGTGAAACCCAGCCGGCCTGCACTGCAGTCCCAGAACCTATGTCTTCTCCATGTAATCCCACTCTGATGGTCACAAGTCAGCCCTGTTATGGGCCATGAAAGCAGTGAGATTTTGGAGGCTCCAAGGAATCATCTGGCCACGTATCTGGAATTAAGAGGGGACCCAACTGTTCCTCAAACTTTTAAAGCATGAGTCTGCCCTTTGGTCACCTTTACACTCCAAATATATTCCCAGGCCTTGCAAAGCACTCCTTCCCTACACGCATCTGCTAATATATGATTTGCAGAGTACTCTAAGGAACATAATCCCATCTAATCTGGAATAAAAGTGTGCTAAATTATGTTCATTTTACAGAGGAGGAAATGATGCTAGGAAAGTATAGCGCCTTGGGAATACAAGCTAGAATATAATACCTGCAACAAAAAGCTTCCCATGGGCATTACTTCCCCATTTGGAGATAAGGAATTGCAAAACCAAGAATTAAATTATTAAACTTCTCATTCTAAATCCAGTGCCATTTCTTTTACACCACCAGTTTCACACTGCTGAAGTTCTAATTTCCATACTTGAAGTTCTTCACTTACCCTGGTCTTGGCCATGCTATTTCTACATACCCAAATATAGTCTTCTGCTTTCTGCCTATCCAATCACCCTAGCTTTAAAGGCCTGATCAAGTTCTACCTCTACCAGGAAATATGCCATTATAAATCCATCCTTTGGTGACCTCTCCTTGCTCTAAACATGGTGGATTTATTATCTATCACCATAGATATTGAATGTGCACAGGTAGATATATTCAATAAAGGAGGGTTCCATTCCTCTCTTCCCTTCATGTAATAGACCTGGGTCCATTGATTCTCCGTTTCCCCATTTCCCCTCCCAAGTGGTATCTGTTTTATGTTTAGGAAACCATGGGACACCAGGAAAGTTGAGTTCATCCCTCATTCCAGAAATGGGTCCCAACACCAAGGCCAGACCAATCAGTATATCCCTGTGACCTAAGGGGGTCCAATCAGAGAAAGGATCTAGTTACTAGAAGTGCTGGGAAAGGAACTTACTCTTCCCTGCCAGGTGTGAAAGAGAAAGAGAGGAAACTGCTGACAATGGAGCTAACCCTGAGGAAAAAGAGTCAAGAAATAGAGAGAAAGTGTGTCTTAGTCATTTTTTTTTTTGAGCTGCAAGATCAAGCCTTGTTGAAGCCAAAAAAAAAGCCCTCCCTCCAGACTTTTCAGTTGCAGGAACCAATTCAATTCCTGTATTTAAACCAACTTCAGTCAGGAGTTCTGCTCCCAAAGAAATCCTAGTGCATATAGTTGAATAATGATATTTGCTGTTGACTCATATCAATGTAAAGGCTGTATAACCTTCTATTCAGACTTCTTAACTGTTATAAGAGGATACCAAAACTATGGTTGGCACCATTGATCCTTTTATATGATGTACTGCATTTCTGTTTATTCTGACTACAAAATAATGCATCCCCATTGGAAAAACTTCAGAAATCCCAACATGGATAATTATACTCGCAAACAACTAAGATATATTTACTTTCACATAAACATGTATAATATTCTATAAAATTGGGATGGATTATGCTGTGTGTTTATATGTTTGTGTGTGCATGAGTGTTTATGCTTGAATCCTACTTCATTCATTTAATGTCTGCAGTTGAGCATAGCGGAGTAGAAAAAAGCAGCCATCTTGCCTGGGTTCAAACCTTGTCTTATCATTAACATCTGTGTGAACTTTGGCAAGTTATTAAAATCTCTCCACATCTCAATGTCCTCATATGTAAAAAGAGGATAATCATAGCACCTGGCTTATAGAGTTTTGGGAGGATTAAATAAGATTAAACAAAGTACTTAGCACAGTGTCTGACATATATCGCATGCTTAATTTTGGACCATTTGAATCTGAGATGCCTGTGGCTATTTACAGGAACAATCAGCAGGCATTCTTTGTTGGGGAGAGCTGTCCTGTGCATTGCAGGATGTTTAGCAAAACTCCTGGCCTCTACCCATTAGGTGCCACAGCACACCCTTCCCCGTGACCACAAACATGTCTCCAGCATTTCCAAATGTCCTCTGAAGGGCAAAATGGCCCCAGATGAGAACCATCTATGCAGAGTTTTTTTGGGGGGTTGTTTTTGCTTTTTGCATGGGCAGGCTCCAGGAATCGAACCTGGGTCTCCAGCAGGCAAGAATTCTGCCCACCCTGAATTCTGCAACTGAACCACTGTTGCCCACCCTGCAGAGTATTTTATTACATGGCTATACCTTAGTGCATTTTAATGAGTTCTCTAATTAGGATAAGATTTACAGAAAAACGTTGGATAACAGTAGTGTTGTGAGTATCCCTATACTAGTCCCGACTCTAATGGGAATTCATTTTGTATTTGACCATTACATACAATATTGGACTATTCCTTTGAGATAAATTAACTCATTATATTAATTTTTGTTAAATTTCCCCCAAGAAAACTTTTGAATGGTTGTTATTTTATCATATATCTTTAGGTAATCAACTGAAATCTCCTCTGCCTCATTTACTCTTGTATTGTATTAATAGAATTCCTAGCATTATTCACATGTTCTTCCAATAATGCCAAATTGGAGAAGATACAGTATTCTTTCTGTAATATAGCAATGGATATGACTTCATGACATTTTATTTAAGGGATATTATTTCCATTTCATAAAAGAAATCAAACTGTTACTTACTTTTGTTCTGATATTAGGTTATGTTGGTTTTATAAAATAAAGTTTTCTGCTTTTACATAATTGGAGTTTTCTCCTCAAATTTATACACTCCTTGAAATTTCAGCAATTGCATTACAACATTAAGCTAAGAGCAGTTTTCAAATTTTTTTACAATTTTTTCAAAGGTTATAAATTCTCTATTTTGAGTCAATTTTAATGATAATATCTTGCTTCAAAATCATGTCTTTTAACCAATATTTTCAGAAAATAACATAGAATACTATATATTAATCTCACATAATGTGCTATATGATCAGTATCTGTAGGTAGATTCACTTCCTAATATCTAATTTTGTATATTCCAATTTTTTCCTTATACCTATAAGACTTTCTAGATCTATATGCTACTATTCTAATTCAAGAACATCTTCTCTATTTTTCCTTGTTTTACCTTCCATTTCTTTTTGGTGCTTGTTAAAACATTAAATAACTTTATTTCAATTTAATGGTAAAAGCATTCAGCCTAAGAATTTGCCATTTTATACAGCTTTGATTTCTCCCATTAATTTTTTACATAACACGTTCTCTTTTTTTACTTTATCAGCATGTATATTTTTATCTAACCCAACAATTATTACCTGAGAAGTTTTTAGTTTCCAAGGCCTCATATCTGCCTTATTAAAAACCTTTATTATATCTATTCATTATTCTAAGTAATCAGTGAATATGTTCTGTATAAATACTGATTTTCAGTATTTAGTGAGATTTTCGTTAGTTTTTGTCACTCTTCTAAGAATGCTTGAAAGATTTATCTGTTTTATGGTAAAGTTTATTACACATATTTATTAAATCAAAGATAGTAATTGCATTATCCATGTCCTCTACACCATCATTTTTTTTTTGCTTACTATATCTGCCATATTATGAGAAAAATATGTCAAGGTATCTGACCAAAAATAGTTTTTTGTTGTTGTTATTTTCTCCTTATATTTTAAATTGTTTTGCTTTAAATATTTTGCTTTAAATATTCAATTATTTGGCATTGATTTTTTATTTGGTTTACGACTGCTACATTTTTATTCTGGGTTTTATGTTTCATCAATAAAACATGAATTTCTTCAAGCTTTGAATTCTAATGTTGTTATATTAATATTGTCCTCTTATATTTTGTTTTATTTCCTGATAACTTCACCCATCCTTTTATTTTCAATCTTTCCCTGTCAATCATTTTGTATTAGATTTATATCTTGTAAACAGCATGTAGTTGGCATTTAATAAATCCAAGAGCCTCTGTATTTTATTAGGAGGGTTGACCCTTTAGTTATTTTCATAAATTGTATATCTGGCCTTACTATTGTCACCTCGTATTGTTATTTCTGTGAATGGGATTTCTTTGCTTTTTCTGGTTTTCTTTCTTTCTTTGATTTTGATTCGTGGTTTTCTTCTTTTAAAATAAAAATTTCTATTTAGTAAAGAGACATCGAATTATTTTTTCCTTGATATTTTTTCTCTAATGGCTTGGATGGTAAAAATATATTTTAAATTCTCTTGGTGGTTCTTTTGTGTTTTAGAAAATAATTCTTCAAAATTTATTTCTCCAATAATCAATGTCATAAAATATGATCTGTCCACTTCTTGTAAAATGAAAAAACTAGCATGCTTTTAATACTTTCTATTCTTTCTTCATCCCATTTCTTAGTTTTTGCTGACTAAAAATGGGGTATTAGAGCCATATTCTATTGGATACTCTTTTTCACTTTTCAGAATTATATTTTACTTTTTATTCTATTTTATAACCATGTTAACAAAAATTATTTAAACTCTATGTTAAATTGATTACAATGCTTACCTCCCGGCTTTTTGTTTGATGATCTCCTCCTTAAGTTCTTTATTTTGATCCATCTCTCTGTCAGCTAGAACATAGTTTTTATTTCTTTTTCAAGAAGGGAACATGCTTGTTATGTATTTTGAACTCTAATGTTTCTTAAAATGTATTTCTCTTGTGTTCACACCTATATGACAGCTCGATTAAATAAAAAAATGCTTGAATCATGATTGTTTTCCCTCAAACTCTATAGCCCTTCATAGTGGAGCAGACTAAATGCCAGAACAAACAACTTCAAAATCTCAGTGGCTTACCACTGATCATGGTCCTTTGGGGGCTCATCAGGCCGCCTTCCACGGTTTGATTCAGGAGACCAGGCTCTTTCCTTGTCACCCGAGAGTCCACCACCATGCCCTCTGCAACAGGCTGATCAGTGAGCAGAGACAGAGAGAGAGAAAAGCTTCTCTTGCAGCAGATTTTAGGGGCCAGGCCTAAGTGTCAACCTAAGTGACATGGCTATGTCACTTCTGTGCAAGCCCATCAACCAGAGCTTGCCACATGTCCCACGTGTGCCCCCCTCCCTGACACACACACACACGAGGGGCCTCAGAGATGCTGTCTTCCTACGTTTCCAGGTGGAAAATGTGAAGTTTCGGTGAACAGATAGTTTTGCCCAGGCCATGCAGTTGTCCTGCTGTACTTGGATATTTGCAGAGAATTTTGAGGGCATTTCAATTTCAAGTTTTGTAACTATATATTCAAACAATTTGTTTTCATTATTTGCTTTCAGAGTGCTTGTAATAGTAATATTTTTATCTTTACAGTTCAAAAATCCAGCCAGGATGTGTGTAGATATGGTTCCCTTTCAGTGTATTTTGTCTGCATATTTAGGCCATTTCACAAGACCCATTTTCTTCAGTTATGACTTTGATTATTGTTTCTGTATTAATTGTTTTGATTTATTCCTCAGCAATACCTATAATTCCTAGATTGGATCTCCTCCTCGCTTCTCCGTATCTATTACCTCCCCATTGCTTTCATCTCCTTCTTCTTTTGTCTCTGAATAGTAGGAGAATTTGGGATTTGTTCTTCTCATCAATGATTTGAGTTTTAGCAGTGTTAACTCTGGTCTTTATTAACTTCCACATGAACTTTATTTATTTGATTGCATTTATATAACATTCAATTTCATATAGAAATATATATATATATTTGAGACTTTCCCCATTGCCTTTTCGATATATCACTGCAGATGAGATGAAGTGTCTGACCCTATAGATTTTCAAGCCAGCAAAGACTGGTTTGAGAATTCTTAAAAAAGAAAAAAGAGGTTTTGCCTACACAATGTAAAAATAATGGGAGAGGTAGTGTCTGCCAACAGGAGGCAGCTAAGGAGTTTCCCGAATAAAAACAAAGTTTTTACACAGATTTTCCATATCAGGCTGGCACCAGTGCTCCTAACCCCCACAGTGTGGAAAGGATAAATGTATAGATATTTATTATCATCATCACCACCCCCACCATCACCATAGCTGCAGGTTTATTGAAAGAGAAAATTCTCCAGCAGGAAGATCTAAAGCCAGGGGAGGGAGAGACTTGAAATGGTGAGAAAGTTACAGTGGCTTATAAAGGCAATTAGAGGAATTTTTTTCTCCAATAATTTTGGATTTGTTTTTTATCAGAGTAGTTGTAGGTTTATAGAAAAATCATGCAATTTGTACAGAGTTGCCATATACCACTCCCCCCCCACACACACACACACAAACACCGTTTTCCCTATCATTAACATTTTGCATTAGCTATCTTTGCTACAATTGATGAAACAATATTTCTATTATTATACTTCTAAAGATAGTCCACAGTTTACATCAGGGTTGGCTTTGTGTTGTACAGTTCTACGTTGTTTTCCTTTTAATTTGTATTCTGATAACATGCATACAACTCCAAGTTTCCCATTTTAACCACTTTTAAATGGATGGGGGTAAAAGGGTCCCAACATTGAAAATTAAACTGACATAATTTATATCTTTAACCATCTTCTTTTCAATCTGCTTTCATCTCAGCCTTTTTTTTTTCTTTTTCTATAAGCTTTTCTCTTGAATCCTTTATACCTTTTCCCTTCTGTTTATCCATTTCAGACATGGCATAGCCACACAGCCCGTGATGGCTGCCAATGTGGTTTGTTCTTGTTCCTGAACACTCTTCAGGGGAGTAAGGGTGGAGCTAGTTTCAACCCAGACACCATGAGGGGAAGTTCACCCTCTCATGCCAAATAGCACTCAGCTCAGCAGCATGTAGCCCAAACTCAGAGCGAGATCAGGGACTTTCTGGAACAGGTCGCTGCATTTCACGCTCTGGAATCCTGCACAGAAACACAAACTTTACCCAGAGTCAAGGCTACCCCTGAGCCGATCGGCGCGTGAGCGTTCGTAGACTCCTTTTCCGAGATGCATAGCTAGAAGACATGCACAGCATCCAGTGCAGAGCCGCCAGACCTTGGAGGTTGAGGCTGTCCTGAGCCTCACCAGATGATCGAGCGACCCTGGTGGGGGCCCGGGGAATTTCCTCCAGCAGAGCCTCCTTGTGCAACTTCAGCAGGGAAGTAGAGGAGAGAGTGTTTCCTCCGGGGACCAGTGCGCACCTCTGCCAGCCAAAGCCAGCGTAGCTGGATCTTTTAACTGTGCTCCTCCTTAGCACCACACATGGTTTTCATGCATCTTGGTGATTATGTGTTTAAAAAAGGCTAACAGGGAGAATGCAATGTCATCAAAATCTGGATTAACCTCCTCATATCACACAATTAAGCTCCATTTTAACTCTCTGAGTGAATCCCAAATCACTTTTTCCTGATTCCTGGTCACTAAACAGATGCTTTATTAACCACTAGCCAGGCCTTGTTGAGTCAGTGAGCAAATGAATGAGTTTAGGAAACAGACCAACAACCAAACCAACTCTGTCTGAGTGTGATTATCAACATTGGCTTCCCTTGGTTTTTTTTCTCTTTTTTGGGAGAAGGAGTCAAGGACTCGGAAATTTCCTTTTGTTGCAACTGTTCGGTCAGCTACTCTACTTGAGAATCCCCACCAGCACCACCACCGCCCTGGAACTGGACAGCTCAGGAAACTGAGGCAGCACTGCCCCCCCCCAAGCCCATGCCCACCCCTACCTCAACCCCTGGAGCATCCTTGCTGGCCCTGTCTGCAGTCCCTCCCTTGCCCTGCTGCAGCCCCTGCCCTCTCAGTCTCTACTTCCATCCAGATTTCACTGCCACGGCCACCCCACATGCCTCTTCCCTTTCCACCTTCCCGGGGGTGAGACTTCTTGTCCCTCCCCACCCACAGCCTGAGTCCACCCTAATTATAGCTAAAGCTCCTCATCCTGGGTCTTACTGATCTCTCTCTCTCGGGAGGATGGAAGGAGTGAGGTGTGCTTAGGTGCAGAGATGCCCAGGTTTAGAGGCCTGAAGAACAGAGGAAAAATTATGGTCAAGATCAGAGACTCGCGGTGAAGAACAGCAGACTGTCAGCCCTGAGCTCCCAAATCTGACAGCTAAATATGCGATCAAGGTGACAAGGTGACATGGTGGCAGGAACCTCTGATATAAATACAAGCCAAAATATAATGAGGCTGTTTCCTAACCACCAGCAGAGTCCGGGCAGGGTCCCCTACATGATACAAACTGACGAGCCGACAGGCAGCCCTAGTTCCTCAGCAAGGTTGGCTCTGTATAGGGCCAGTAATGAGTCCAGAGGCCTGGGGAGGACAGCAGGTTTACCAGCTAATGTGAGAAGCACTGATAAGGAAGCAGGAGAACTGACACCTAGCCCCAGGTCTTCCACTAACCAGCTGTAAAATCTCTAAGTATTAACCTCTCTAAACCTTGATGTACTGTGCTGAGAAATGGGATAATAATATTTGCTCTATTTATTTGACAAAGACCTGCCTAGTTTCTTATCCCTGCATCCTCCTCCACCCATCTCTGAAGTTACTTAGCTACAGTCCAGAGATGGAGGCCCAGGAGGCAACTGCATCTTCAGTTGGTGCCAGTTTGAGAGGACAAATTTAATCATACTTGTAATACTAATAACAACAATTGTGATGCTGGGCACTGATCGGCCTTACATATATGTTAAATAATGTAATCCTCAAAGCACCCTAAGGAGATAAGTGTTATCCACCATCCTTTTTTCAGATGAGGAATCCAAGGAACAGAGAAATGAAGTAGCCAGCACAAGATCACACACTAGTGGACAGCAGAGTCACACTACCCCACACTGACTTAGTGCTCCAGAAACTCAACCTAAATCGGGTTTTCTGATAACCCACCTCTTGCCTTCTGCCTCAGTTGTAGTTCCTGAGCTTCTTTCTGGGTCCTTCCTAAGACCATGTTCCTTCCTTATACTCCACACTTGGTAGCTGAATTCCATTCTAATTTCCCACAGCTGTGAATCTCTCTTTGTAATATGCCCCTGTTCCTCCAAAACTAGGACCCCCTTTGCCCTGGCTGGCTGTGTGCCCCCCACCCCTACAAAGACCCCATGTGGGTCTTTGGTCAACTTTTCTCATGTTGATGACTTTCCCCACCTGGAAGCAACTCCAGGCAGGTCTGGGTCTTATTTATCAGGGGTGAGTTCAGCAAGTCCAGATGAGGTGCTCAATTAAGCTAGTTCAACAGGCTTCCCTCTCGATGGCTCCTTCTCCTGGGAGCATCTCCCTGAGGCTGGTGGCTCACTTAGACTCCCACCTGTAACTGACATGTGCATGAAAACACTTAAAATCCAAATAACAGGTAGAGAATGGGCCCTGGGGCCAGACACCCCAAGTTCTGGATCATGCCTTTTATATTTCATCTGTTCTTCTATGCTTATTCTTTTTTTTTTTTTTTTAACATGTGCAGGCACTGGGAACCAAACCTGGGTCTTCAGCATGGCAGGTGAAAACTCTGCCACTGAGCCACCACTGCCTGCCCTATGCTTGTTCTTTTTTTGGAGGTAAAGTTTACACATGTGATGCAGAGATTTTAAGTGCATAGTTCTATGATTTTTGCCAAATATATACTCATGTGACCAATACCCGAGTAAAAATAATGAGCATTTCTGCCACACAGAAATTTCCCTCTTGCCCACATCCAGTCAATTGCCATCTCCCAAAGGCAACCACAGATCTAAATTTTGTCATGTATAGATTTGCATCATCTATTCTTGAACTACATATAAATGGACTTCTAAAAAAGAAAATGTAATGATTTGTGTCAAGCTTCTTTCCCTCAACAAATGCTTTTGAATTTCATCATTGTTGTCTTCTACTTTTTTGTGGCTGAGTAGTATTCCAGTGTCTGAGGGGAAAACAGGCAGTGTTGGCTTTGTGGTCTTCGGGAAGTTACAGAACTCTCCTGTTGGGGATTAAATCATGTTGCTTACACAAGTCATGTTTAAGTCTTACTCCATATTCCTGTAGATGTGAAGTCATTTGTAAACAGGGCCTTCAGGCATACTGCTACTTGTTGAGGTGAGGACTCGTGAGTAGAGTCTTCAAAGATTCTTCTTAGATGAGCTTGTGCTGGTTGGAAATTGCTGCGCACTCCAGAAAAAGCATGTTCTTTAATCCTAATTCAATATTGTTGGGTGAGATGTTTTTTATTGTTTCTGTGGAGATATGACCCATCCAGTTGTGGTTGATACCTTTTGATTAGGTGGTTTCCATTGAGATGTGTCTCCACCCATTCCAGGTGGGTCCTAATCCACCTACTGGGGTCCTTTAAGAGGGAACAATTTTGGAAAAACCCACAGAACCCACGCAGCCAGAGACCTATGGAGATGCAGAAGGAAAATGCCCTCAGGGAAGTCTTATGAGATGAGAAGCTAGGAGAGAAAGCTAGCAAATGTCACGATGTGCCTTCCCAGAAAACAGAGGTCCAGAAGCCAAAGACCCCAGCAGACACCAGTCGTGTGCCTTCCCAGCTGACAGAGATGTTCCAGATGGCATCAGCATTTCTTGAATGAAGGTAACCTCTTTCTGTTGCCTTTAATTTGGACATTTTCATGCCCTTAGAACTGTACCATTTTTAGAAGCCATTGTTTTTCTTATATATTGCATTCCTGCAGCTTTAGCAAACTAAAACAGAGACCAAATTAAAACAGAGTGGACTTTAATCCATATGACTGGAGTCCTTATAAGCAGTAGAAATTCAAATGCAGCCAATCAATAGAGGTCAGAATTCAGAGAAAACTATAGGCAACCAAGGAGACAGATCTCCATTAAAAAACAGAGGCAAAGATGCAAACCAAGGAGCTGCAAGGATTGAGGCAAGCTGGTCCAGTATTCTGCAAACTCTGGGAGAAATCATAGCCTGTTGAGACCTCATTATTGGACTTCTAGCCTCCAAAACAGGGAAACAATAAATTACAGTTGTGTAAGCCAACCAGTGTATATTTGTCATAGTAGACCTGATAAATTGACATCCCCATTCATTCATTCATTCAATGAAAATTTGCTCTCTGAGTTTTATTTTCTATAAAATCACATTATAATACCTACTGCTGTCTGAACATTTAACCAATATTAAAGAGACAAAAGTCACAAAGGTGAAGGAATCAGATGGCCTGAATTCAAATCCTGGTTTTATCGCTTACTAGCTGTATGCTTTCAGACAAAGTACTCAACATCTCTAAGAGTCAGTTCTCTCACTGTAAAGGAGTAAATGAAGGATAAATAAGTTCATATCTGTAAAGTGCTTAGAACATCTCCTGACACATAGTAAGTGCTGTGTAGTGTTTGCTATTATTACGAAGTATATTACATGCTGTGGTGCAATAGACACTCACTAAACCATAGATATTGTTTATTCTTCTTCTTATTATTATTACATTCCTCTTCATAGACAAATGGTAAAATAGGTGCAGTAATAGTTACCTGGAGTAGTTCAGTGTCATGGGAAAGGAATTCAGTCATTAAGAATTAAGCCATTAAGATAAGTCAACAGAGTTGTACATGAACTAAAGTGATCGACTTGTCCTGGCACTTTCCCAGCTAGCACTGTACATTGGAGTGCTACAATATACAGACTGCAATATACCAGAAATGGAAAGACTGTTATAAAGGGAATTTAATGAGTTACAAGTTCACAGTTCTAAGGCCATGAAAGTTTCCAAATTAAGGCACCAACAAGAGGCTGATGCTGTCCAGAACACCTTTGTCAGCTTAGAAGGCATGTGGCTGGCTTCAGCTCATCATTGCTCCTGGTTCTATTGCTTCTAGTTTCTGATGCCAGTAGTTTCCTTTCTAAGCATCTGTAGGCCATAGTTCTTCCAGAACACAACTCTGGGATCTGGCTTGCTTAGCATCTCCTGAGAAGGGACATGGCAACATCTGCTGGGCTCTGCCTTGTGTCTAGGTATCTGCTCTCTGCTGGCAACTCAAGCATCTCCAGACATCTGTGTCTCTGTCAGCTCTGAAGCAACTGTTCGCCAAGTATCTGCATTGGCTCTGAGCTTTCTCCAAAATGTTTCCTCTTTTAAAGGACTCCAGTAAACTAATCAAAACCCACCCTGAATGGGCAAAGTCACACTTCCATCTAATCAAAAGGTTACACCCACGATTTGTCACACCACATCTCTGTGGAGATACTGTCATCAAGAGGTCACCCGCAACTGGGGGTGTCCCATCTCTGTGGAGATAATCTAATCAAAAGTCTTGCATCCTGGAAGCCCCCTTATTCCCAGACAAACCAGCATAGTTGGTCACTCTATATAAGTCTCACTCTTGTTATACTTAATTAGGCACATTCCACTGTATTACTTTTCTCAAGGGATTGCTGAAAAAGCCAATTGAAACTATGTACGTAGAAGTGCTATCCAATGCAAAGGATTTTTCTTGTTCTGGATATAGTAGAAAGCACACTAAACTTGAACCAGAAAACTTGAATTTGAGCCATGGCTTCTCTGCTCACAGGCTTGATACTAAGCCCTCAGCTTCTTGACTTCTGGGGTTCAGTTTCTTTACCTTTAAGATAAGGATGACCACAATTAGCCCACTGGGCTGTTGTAAGGCATGTCTAAGGAAGTGCTATCTATTGGAAAGCACAATACAAATGAAATGTCAATTAATATGGTGTGGGGGTCTGTGGGGGCAGGGTCCTCTGTCCAAGGATGTCACTCCAAATTATCACCTTCTCAGTTCTAGTCCTATTGCTCCTCCTGCCTGACCCCAAGTGCTCCTGGGGTCACCCTCCTGGTAGCCCACTCAGACTTTCATGCCTCTGCCAGATTTCCTGGAGCCTGACCCCAGCCCTTGCAGCTTCCCAGGCCTAAAGACAGCTGCCCAAGGCTCAGCCAACAACTCTCACGCACATTCTAACACCAAACACCGCAGCCTGGAAAAATGACTGCTGGAACCACGAGGCCCCAGCAGTAATCAGTGCAGAGAAACCTGAGGTAATGAAATAACCCAGACGCAATTATATATTGATCTCAAGTATTATGGCTGCTTGTGATTGCTTCTTATTGATACAAATCTACTGGGCTACCTATTTGGATAAAGTCACGTGAGAGCAAGGAGCGAATGGGGAGAGGAAATAGGAAGATAGAAAAAAGAGAGGAGGGGTGAGGAAGTGAGCACAACCATAATTGGTTACAGGTCTGTTTCAGCAGCAGAAGAACCACTATGCAGCCCTTGGTGGTGGCCCCATCACCAACTGTGGGAAAAGAAACAGGTGACACCAGCACCACTACTGCATTTTCACCTGGTTACCTAGAATTCTTGCATACCTCCTGTTTCAGTTTGTAAAGATGCTGGAGTGCAATATACCACAAATGGAACTGCTTTTAAAAATGGAATTT
>PVIY010041988.1:0-21081 GCA_004026745.1 Myrmecophaga tridactyla | reverse complement strand
CCACGAGTTTGGGTTGTGTAAATGAGCTATCCAGACAGGTTGATTTAGATTGTGTTACAGAAAATTTAGGTTCTAGACATAATAAACCTCTCTGCCTTTGGTCTCATATAGTAGGTAAAGGTCTATGGTACATATACTATCACCTTTTGCCCTGTATTCTGATTTACTTTAGTCCTAGCCAGACCTGGCTTCATTTTTATCTCTAACTGAAGCCAGATCTCTTTTTTTATATGTAGCTGTGCTAACTTTCAGGGTTGTAGAACTCCATTTTTGAGTCTTAGGTATCCCTCAAAGTTTCAGGGAAATACCAGCTTATACACATATAGCTCAGTGTCTCTGAATCTAGAAACACACTTCCAACTTCAGACTAAGTGTGTTGCTATAACAGCTTACAATATAGACTCCAATTTTCTTTTAAGTATTTTTTGAAAGAAATCATAAGCTAATAGATTTTAATCAAGGAATATTGATAACTACATTAACATTAATGGTCCAAACAAGACAGTTAAGAAATGTAGATATTATCAGATTTGATTAAAAAAAAGCAACTCTCAACTGTATGCTCTTTACAGGAAACCCATTTAAAAAATAAAGATATAGGCAAGTTATAAGTACAGAGCTTCTGTTTTTGGTCATGAAAAAATCTGGGTAATGGATGGTGCTGATGGCAGCACAACATTGTGCTCAAAGTTTATGGGTTGCAGGAATGAAAGAGGAGACAGCATTGTAGATATCACAGACATTAAAGAAACCCAAAGAGGATAAAACAAACAATTCTATGCTCATAAACTAGACAACCCAGAAAAAATGGATCAATTCTCTGAAAGACACCAACTACCAGAACCCATTGGAGAAGAAGTAGAAAACTTGAATAGCTCTATATCTATATATATCACATACATTGAATTTGTGATTAAAAACCTTCTTAAAAAGAAAGCTCCACAGCATGACAGTTGCACAGGTAACTTTTACCAAATACTTGAGAAATAAATATTACTAATTCTAGATAATGCATCTCAGGAAATAGAATATGAAGGAAAACTTTGCAACCCATTTTATAAGGCCTCCATTATCTCAATAAAAAATCTGGAAAAATATAAGAAAAGAAAACTGCAGGTCCATATACTTCATGAACTTAAGTAGAAAAGTCCTCAAAAAATTAGGAAATCAAATCAGTAATATATGGAAATATTAACACACAACCAAATGAGGTTTATCCTAGAAATGCAAGACTGGTTCAACATTTTTAAAAAATCAATCAATGGACCTGGCGGGAGCTGGGTCCTCCTGCACATGGTGATGGTGGTGATGGTACAATCCGCTGAGCTATAACCACTGTCTGCCATGTAGCAGCAGCAGGAGCAGGGCAATGGAGACAACAGGAGTAACAAGACTGACCCGTGAACACACACAGCAGCCACTATCACCTGGCGGAAATGACTGAGGAAAGAGGAGCATCCTCACTCCCTCCACTGCTAGTCTTCAAGGCCCAGTCCCCAGCTCACCAGAGTTTTTCGTTGAAATAAACACTGCATGTTTATGGTGATTCTGAGCATGTGGGTAGACTTTTGCCAGGATCAGCACAGTGTTTTTGCTGACAAGTGAGGTTAGAGGTGCTATGTGCCATAGTTAACACTGCCTAGAAGACTCGACACCAGGACTGACCTCAGAAATGATTGTTTTTTGTTTTTTTTTTTTGTATTGTAAGCTTATTTCTTTTAATGACTTCAGTGAAATTAAGCATCAAGTAAACAAATGTGGAAAGAGATCTACACTTTTAACTTGTCTCACTAGTGCCTAAATGTGTTAGACCACTTAAGTTCCATTTATAGTTGGATTTTTTGGGGAATGTGAAGCTATCCACCTATAGTCACTGAGGCCCAAGTTGAATTTGGATTCAAGTGGATTCTACATCCTTCTGCATATTTTGAGGCAAGAGGCTTCTTAAGCAATAAACAAGTTGAATAGAGAAAACACTGATTGATAATAGATACTTTAGTGGTCTTTTTAATGTTTTCTGCTGTGAAACATTTCAAGATTTATTGATTCCCCCTGCCTCCCACCCATTTTCCCCACATACTCACACACAAGCAGGCATACACTTTCTTTTTGCCATCATGAACATCCCAAACCCTGTGGAGGTCTCCTCTGAGAATGTATGCTTTCTGATAATTCACAATCCTACCCATGCTACCCTCAACAACTGCACAGAGCAACTGAAGAAGTATGAAGCAACAACCTTGGCTCTAATTTATGATGCTATATATGACAAAGCTCCAGTAGAAAAAGAAGAAATCCAACTTCTAGATTGACCATCTGACTTAATTAGATGGTTGGTAACTGACTAAACCTATTAAGCACTATTTTTTATGAAGAGCCAGGTTGCTATGTTGCAGTGCAATTTTGCAGGGCACATGTACTGGTTGTACTTGCTTTGATTGAATGTGGAATGAAGTGTGAAGATGTGCTTCCACTTACAACACAAAAAAAGGAATGCATTCAATTCTAAACATCTGCTTTACCTGAAGAAGTACTGACCTAAGATGTGATTACACTTCAGAGATATCAGTAGGCACTGTTGTATTCTATAGAAAATAATGTCAATGAAGGCTGAGTTGACTGTGTCATTTAGAGGGAACTCTTGGTGCCTGAAAATGTGAATCTAAAATCTTAACTGTGTCATCAAAGTAGTGAATTCAGTATTCCTCAACCACTCTTCTCATGATTGGAAAAAAGCAAACTATAAAGAAATTCCTCTATAACATGAATAAAATATTTAAGAAAAAGAGAAAGAAAGAGGGATTAATTTAGTAAAGGATGATTTTGCTCCAAGTACTGGAGTTTGAGTTTCTGCCAGGATTGAATTATTTGCAAACCTCCTGTCCTTTTTTATTTTTTTTCAAAATAGTTCTCTAAGGGAAACTAGCAGAATATTAGCCTGTACAGAACCATCTGTTTGGGGAGCATGCTCTTCCACTATGTGTGGCATATAGATCTCCTGGTGGTGCCATTTCTCCTTTTCATTTCTTTTCTGTTTAGGTGGGGGAAGGGTATATTTTCTTTCCTTTCCCCCACTTACCTTTTTCTCTGATACAAGTTGTTGATGAAATAGGAGAATCTGTTGTTGCTGTAGATGTGTGTACAGTCTGGCAGCCTTAAACCCACCTTGGCACTTTTAGGGGGAATAAAAACAAACACACAAAAAGGCAGTGGCATAGATATTATATGCTCCAGGTGGTTTTTAGTCTATAATGATGATGGAGTGTTTATGCTAGTTTATTTCCCTGAAACCTTATCCAATGTTAGGCAAAGTGGCCAAGAGCCTTTCTGTTTTGAAATTTTAACATTTTTAAAATTGTGAAATATAACATATATACAAAAAAGCAATAAATTTCTAAGTACATTTTAACAAACAGTTGTAGAGCAGATTTTAAGGTTTGGTTTGGATTAGACGTCCCCAATTTTTTGTATTTTCCTCTAGTTGCTCCAAGACTCTGGTGACCATAAGAAATATTAATATAATGATTCAGCAGTTATACTCATTTGTTAAATCCTATTTCTGTTATATTCCTCCTTTTCTTTAAATAACATATATACATAAAAGCAGTAAATTTCAAAGTATATAACAATAATTAGTTCTAGAACATATTTCAGAGTTTGATATGGGTTACGATTCCACAATAGTAGGTTTTTATTTCAATCTGCTTTAAGATACTGTGGGCTAAAAGAAATATCAGCATAGTTCAGCACTCATACTCATTTGTTAAACCCTACCTCCTCTGTGTAACTCCACCCTCACCTTTGATCTTTCTCCCACTCTTTAGGGGCTATGGCCATTCTAACTTTTACAAGTTGGAAGAGGCTGTCAATTATATGGGATAGTGGGATGGAACCAGTTTATGTTCTGGAAAGGCTGGCCACACTGCATGTCAGAATTTATCTATTTCAGGGATTCATCTTGGGGTTGCAGGTTTTGGAGAGTTACCCTAGTACATGGAACGTTTGTAGACTCTCATAGAATGCCCAAGGTATCCTTTAAGGTTGGCAGGAATGGATTTGGTAGGGGTTTGGCAAGTTATGATAAGTAGCAATCTGAAACATGCCTAAGAGTGAGCTCCAGTGTAGCCTCTCAATTCTATTCAAACTCTCTTAGTCACTGATACCTTGTTGTTGGCCGCAGCTATGACCCTAAGGAATGTTAAAGTAAAATGAGAGAAAGAAAGGGATCAGGGATCCAGAGACAGCAGTCTTCAGACAACTTTATTTTCAGCCAAGTACAAATTATATACAATAAAGAAAGGTGATAAAGGTTGTTTGCATGCAAAAGCTATATAATGCAAAAACAAGTTCTGGGAAGTAAATACTTTTAATGCTAGGGTGTTAATTTCCCTTAAGCAAGTCTCTTCCACACATCATTGTGCTTTATCTGCATATCTCAGCTTCTACTGAAGTTCCAGATCCTGAAAGCTCAAGTCTGCATTTCCTCATAGACTTGTGTCTGCAAGCTTTAGGTTAAACAACAACCTTTTAACTCCTACACCTTGTTACACTTCTTTCTCCCCTTTTTTGCAGGATGGAATGTTGATCCCATGGTGTTGGGGTCAGACTCATCACTGGGGGTCATCTCCCATGCTACAGGGAGACTTTCATCCCTGGATGTTATGTCTCATGCAGTAGGAAGGACAATCATTTCACCTACAAAGTTGAATTTAGAGAGAGAAAGACCACATCTGAGCAAAAAAAGAGGTCCTCCAGAGGTGAATCTTGGGCATATCTATAGGTAAGTTAAGCTTCTCCACTATATACATAAGCTTCACAAGAGTAAGTCTCAAGACTAAGGGCTTGGCACAGTATCTGGGATTTCTAGTGTGGTAACAGTTAATAGTTCCATAATTTTCCCCCCATCCCTCAAAGGACTTTGCCAGTACTTTCTGATTATCTGCTTAATATGCTCTGAGCTGTATCCTGGCATTACATTAAACTGTATAGGGTTAAAGTCTCTTATTCTTATTCTGGACTTCCTGTGTTTGGATTGTTTAAATGTTCTATCCAGATGAGGTGAGTTAAATTATGTACTACAGAAAATTCAGGTTCTAGATGTAATAAATCTTTGGTCTCAAAAAATATTTGAAGTTCTAAAATACAGGCAGTGTCTTCCTTACCTTTGTATTCTGAATTATCTTAACCCTGACCCAATCAGCTTCATTCTTGTCTGTAAATACCAGGTTATACATATATAAAACAGGCCCTCAAAATCCAGAAATAACAGTTACCACTCCAGACTAAATGTGATTGCTATAAGAACTTACAATCTAGGCCCCAGTTTTCTTGTATTTTCTAAATGGGATCATACAATATTTGGTCTTTTGTTTCAGCCTTATTTTACTCACCAAATGTCCATTCACATCATTGCATGCCTCACAATATTGTTTGATTTTTTTTGTACATTAGTGAGGAAATTGGATTTTAGAGGTGACTCTCTTTTCAATGAACTTAGCTGAGACTAGAATTCTTTCCCTTTCCAACAAATGCAGCTAAGTAGGTATCTCAGAAACTTGTTTTCTGAAAGGGTAGATTCTAGGCCATCACTAAAGTGGTCAAGACAGAGAGTTATCAGTACACCTTCTACATGTCATAGAACTGTGGCTGTTGCATTGCTCTGATTTTTTGGGTAATGATGTCAGAGAATGCTGGTAGTTTAACATTTTTATCTTGGGACTAAGTTGCACTCTGAATTTTCAGGAGTGGTCAAACCAGTAGCAGCAGATGCATGATTATTTGTACCTGAAAAATGTCTATGATGGGTATTTTCCAAACTGTTCCCCATATGTACAGTTCAGTTTTACAGATTGCCTTGTTATTTTCTTACTAAGTTATTTTTGAGATTTGAAAAGAATCACTGGTTCAAAATCATCAATGCCTAGAGCATATATGTCCACAGACCACAACAGGGTCAAAAAGAAACACAGGGCAATGCAACAATTAGCAAAGTGACTATGTTTCCTGTAAGGCGGTTGTGCTGGTCTGAATCTGTGGTGGACCCCAGAAAAGCCATACCCTTTGATCCTCATTCAGTATTGCTGGGTGGGAGTATTTTGTTGTTTCTATAAAGATGTGACCTACCCAATTGTGTGTGGTAACTTTTGATTAGATGATTTCCATGGAGGTGTATTTCCACCCACTGAAGGTGGAGTTGCTTGTTGGAATCCTTTAAAAGAGGAAACATTTTGGAGAGAGTCCTTCTTGGTAGAGCCACAAGAAAGCCAGCAGACACTGCCATGTTCACCATGTGCCCTTCCAGCTGAGAGAGAAATGTTGAATGTCATCGGCCTTCTTGAACCAAGGTATCTTTCCCCAGATGCCTTAAATTGGACATTTCTATAGACTTGTTTTAATTGGGACACTTTCTCGGCCTTAGAACTGTAAACTAGCAATTTATTAAGTTCCCCTTTTTAAAAGCCATTCTATTTCTGGTATAGTGAATTTTGGCAGCCAGCAAACTAGAACAGTGGTGAAGTACTATTTTTGAAGATTCATTGCTGCATTCAATGTGCTTATCTAGATAAGCTGTTTTTCTGCTCCTTTTTAGGAAGCAGTTGTGACTGGATTGCATTGACAAGGCAAATTGAAAGACACCATCAGGGGATCTCCTACTCTTTTCACCTGAATATTACATATTTAATAATGTTCCAATTCTAAGGCTCCAAATACAGGCTTAGGCCATCTTGTCCTGCTGGAATTTACTGTGCAGAGCCAAAACTTCCCATTTTTGTTAGGATCAGCTAGGCCAGCAGGAAAGGACCTGGACCTCATCTCACACTGATTATACACTGGATGTTGTCCAGCTATGTGAACTGCCTATTTCCTATTGCCAGAGTTGTTTTGAGTTTTAGCTACATGCAAGTCTGTAGATTCTTTTCTTCCCCATCCCCCAAAACAAAACTAAACAATTCCTTTTGAAGTTGTCTCTAGGATTTTAAAGTGAAATGATGATACTATTCAAAATTCTTTATTTCAGAACATAACAACAGATTCCTTTAACATAGGCTCAAGATCAAAACAAGTTCAGACAGACTATTGACTCCAAGGCTTTATTTTTAAGAACAAAGTCTTTTTATTGTTTAAAACACATCACACAATAATCAAGTCTCTTTTTAAATACAAAATTTTAAGAAGTGTTCTATTTTATTCTTTGGAAATAACACTTTCAGACATTGTAAACAGAAAAATTCTACCTACTCTCGTTCAAGTTAAGTAAGTTAATATGTTAAAGAATTAACTGCATTGGCTAAAATGTTTGCTTCAATTTTTAACCTTCTTAACTAAATTATATTATAGCTTTTCTCCTCCAGGGCAATTTTCAGTTGAGCACCACAATCACTAATAGTGCCCAGAAAGATATTAAATTATTTAATTACACTGATTTTGCCATGGTTGTATATATTAATTTCTGTTAGTCCACAAACATACATAACTATTTGGATATGTTTTAATCTTTTTCTATTTATCAATTAAAAACAGATAATAAAGGTATAAAGCACAATTCAGATTATAAAGCACAAGTCATTAAGAGGAAAGCCACTATTTTTTAAGAATTGGGATTATTCAAATAATAAATGTTTTCCCAGTACAGCAATATAGTCTCCTTTCCATTCTAATGTAACTGCTGTGTTTAGGTCTTGCATTTAAGTTAAAGCTAAGAAGAGATATGGCTTTATTTTTAAGGTACTTAATTCAAAGGTTTCCATCTATTTTTATAACAATTGTTACAATAAAATGTAAAAGCAAGTGAAACGTAACTGAACCAAAATCTATTTTCTTGGAAACAGTTTTCACAATTTTGTAACTGGGGATAATCTTATTAGTTTGGAAAACTGCTTTGTAATATAGAAGTTATTAGTCCAAACAGAAAATGTTTCTACTGCCAAACACATGGTTAATAGTGAGTAAAAATCACAGTGAAGCCACAAGACTTGATATTCTGAGGCTCTGGAGCTTAAGTCAAAGAATTGCCCTCCAATGACAACACAGAAAGCATCAATATGATCTTGGGTAGCGGAGAAAAGCAAAACTGAAGAGAAGAGGTAAAGAGGTGTACCATGAAGGGACAAAGCCAACAGCCACTTTTACCACAAAGACATCTGAGGCAGAGAGCTTGATGATATATACTATCTTGGTTTTCTCATCTTTCTCCCTCACTTGGACTCATAAACCTCTTTTGGATATCATCCACCTCCTCCAGAACTAATGGGGACTTCAGAAGATGAGTGGTGTGTAAGTTCAGAGATCCTGGCTTAAGGAAATATCCCAGGCAGTGGTCAGGGGACCCTCACAATCTTGCTGGTGATCCCTGCAGTGAGCACTGGAAAGTTCTGCTGGTACCCTTCAAAGTCAGATGACATGGAGGCTCTGAATGACCCACTTGGGCCAAAGCTGAGGTTGGGGCAGGGGTCATACTGGATGTGGGACAGTGGCATAGATTTCACAATGGGCCAGCAAGAGCAACACAGAGAACTAGAATAGTCCCCACCCCAGCTGCTTCCTGGTCTGACTCCAAGGGCTTTGATCAATACTGTAACAAGTCTTTTCCCTTTGACATATTCTGACTTTTGTTGTTTGGGAGTGTGTATGCGCACATATGCAATGGTCAGTGTCCATGCCTGCCTGAGTTAGGAAAAATACATTCCTGGTTCTGTGTGAGAAGAAGGCTGTACAAAGCAACATGAAATTAGCCCTTGTTCTGTTTTCAATTATAGACTAAGGTCGATTGCTCTCAGAACTGGATTCTTCTCAAAATTAAAACAGCTTTTTTTCTTTTGAACTTAATGAAGTATTGCCAGCTGAAGTCAGTTTGACATGTTGAAAGACATCAGACCGATGAAAGGTGTGCAGTCTGATTTAAAACCAAACCCTGAACTCTTTAAAGAAACAATAATATATAATTTACATTTAAATAAACAATCAGTTGAATTCACTGTATTTGTAGACTAAATAGAATTAAAAGTCTGATCATCTGAATAGATGCAAAAAAAAAGATTCAACCCAATTCAACATCCATTCATAATAAAATTCTCAGCAACATTGAAATAGAATGGGAATTTTCTTAATCTGTTAAAGGACACATACAAAACCCTACAGATAACATCCTACATAATGTGGAAAGATGAAATGCTTAACTCCTAAGATAGACAGGCAAGGATGCTCTCTCTTGTCAATTCTATGGAATATTGAACTAAAAATCTCTGTAAGTGCAATAAAGCAAGTAAAATCAATAAAATGCCTGAAGACTGAAAAGGAAGAAGTGAAAAAAGTTCTCTATTTTTTAGATGACATGATTATCTACATAGAACATTCTAAAAATGTCTACTAAAAAGCTTTTAGCAAAGTCACAGGATATTAAGGTTAATAAAGAAAAATAAATTTTATTTCCATATCCTGGCAATGAAAATTTGGAAATTAAAAATACCATATTTACAATAGCACCAAGAAATGAAATAATTAAGTAAATATAAATCCAATAAAATCTGTGCAAGATATGTATGCTGAAAACTACAAAACACTAATAAAAGAATTCAAAGAGCTCAATAAATGAGTTCTATTATTTTCATGAAATGGAAGTCTCAGTGTGATCTACAGATTAAACATAACCTTAATAAAAACCCACCAATATTTTTTGTAGATATCACCCAACACATTCTAAAATTGATATGGAAATGCAAAGCAACAAGATAGTCAAAACCATTTTCTAAAAAGAAAAAATAATTGAAGGACTCCCAATACTCAACTTTAAGACATGACAGTTGATGTTTGGCCCCAACATTCTGCGTCTTGTGTTTAACAGAAAAACATGCCATATTTGGAGCTCACTGGGGTCAAGTATTTCTTTGTGTAGGTATAACTATGTTCAGTAGGACATGTTGAGTAAGAAAAATATGGCATCTCCCATGCTGTTTATGTTGATTAGGTGCAGAGAGTTTCTCACAGAAAACAGAAAAGATCTTGATATGCAATCCTATATAACTTCCAAACAGGCTGTCCGAAACCTACTTCAAGAACTTGAAAAAACATATACCAAAGCATGACTCATGAGTTCCATCAATCCATGTCTCTATCCTTTCACCAAAACACTATCTTGATTTCTGTAATTTAATATTGTCTTAAAATTGAGTATTGGGAGTCCTTCAATTATTTTTTTTCTTTTAAAAATGGTTTTGACCATCACCCTTCCTCCCTCTTTATAAATCTCTAAGTCCAAGTATATAACAAATTTCAGGGACTCTGAGGAAGCACTTCCTTTTCCCCAAACCCTTCCCCTCTTAAAACTACCTATTTACCTCAGGTTTAGTTAAGATATGATATTCAGCCTTCCATGGGTAAATCCTTTTGGTAATGTATTGCCCTCATTTTTCTGTACCAATCACAACTCATGGTTTTTCAACAACATAATGGTTTTTCTGATGAACTACATTGAGGGTGAGTGGAGCAGACACCAGTCTCTGACTCCAGAAGAGGAAATGTGGGGTCCCTGGCCTGGCTAGTGGCAGTACAGCAGCTCCCTGTACACAGCTTGGGACAAGAGGAGGCAGGATCCACCCCAGCCAACAAGAGCCAATGATTTCAAATGCCTTCTTTCCCAGAACTCTGGCCATGGTCTCTCTCCTGGACAGCTAAGCCCACAGGTGATGGTGGTCATATCCATCAGCCCCTGGGGAAAACCACCTGAAAAAGAAGTCCTCATGGAGGAGAAATCAGACATATAATGAGACAGCACTAAAATCCAGAAAATATTCCTTGAGCACCTGAGTCAAGCCATTTCTGAAGCTACTGCAACCCCTTTGTTTTTGTTACCCTTCCTTCTTTTTTTTCCTTTTTTCCCATTGTTTTTCCTTAATTTATCTTAATTATGTTGTATCCCTGTCATGGGCCACTGTCACCTAAGGCACAGATTATCACAGCACCCCTATAGGTTCGCTTTTAGGAATGAGAAAGATGAGGAAACAGGAGGAGGTCTTCATAGAAAGAGCTTCATGGAAGGAAGCACCAGCCATCCAAAGCTGCTTGACCCAGAGGACTCAGGGGAATTTCTACTTGAAATCCTGGAGTTGTGACCTGAGCTGTGAACCTGGAAGGTCGAGGTCACTCCCAGCCTTCTGGCCCTCTCATGGAACATGCATTTAGCTGCTTGAGGTTTAATCAAGCAACCTCTATCTAGCTAGCCATTTACATCTTTATTTGTCAAGCCAGCATAGTAAATAACATAAGAACATGGATCTATTCCCAAGGGTTAATAACATAGCCTCTTTTTTCTTTTTTCTTCCAGTATTTTTTTTACATTTTTTCTTTATTAATTTTTTAATTTTTTAAAAAATATATAACAACAAACAAATGCAAACATTCTTAAATTTTGATCATTCCATTCTACATATATAATCAGTAATTCACAATATTATCACATAGTTGCATATTCATCATCCTGATCATTTCTTGGAACATTTTCATCAATTCAGAAAAAGAAATAAAAAGACAACAGAAAAAGATTCATACATACCCCTTCCCCACATCGATCACTAGCATTTCAATCTAAATTTATTTTAACATTTTCCCACTATTATTTATTTTTATTCCATATGTTTTACTCATCTGTTGATAAGGTAGATAAAAGGAGCAACAGTCACAAGGTTTTCACAATCACACAGTCACATTGCAAAAGCTATACCATTATACAATCATCTTCAAGAAACATGGCTGCTGGAACACAGCTCTACATTTTCAGGCAGTTTCCTTCAGCTTCTTAATTACATCTTCACTAATAAGGTGGTATCTATTTATGCATAAGAGTAACCTCCAGGATAATCTCTCGACTCTGTTTGGAATCTCTCAGCCATTGACACTTTATTTTGTCTCATTTCGCTCTTCCCCCTTTTGGTTGAGAAGGTTTTCTCAATCCCTTGATGTTGAGCCTCAGCTTGTTCTAGGATTTCTGACCCATGTTGCCAGCAAGTTCCACACCCCTGGGAGTCATGTCCCACATAGACAGGTGGAGGGCAGTGAGTTTGCTTGTTGTGTTGGCTGGAGAGAGAGAGGTGAAATCTGAGCAACAAAAGAGGTTCTCTTGGGGGTGACTCTTAGGCCTAATTTTAAGTAGGCTTGACCTATCCTTTGTGGGGTTAAGTTTCATATGAACAAGCTCCAAGATTGGGGGCTCAGCCTATAGCTTTGGTTATCTGCAGTGCTTGTGAGAATATCAAGAATTCAACTTGGGAAAGTTGAATTTTCCCCCTTTCTCACTATTTATAACATAGCCTCTTAATGCTCTGTTTCCTCATCTGCAAAATGGGGACATGAAGACTCCCTACCTCAGATTTTTAAATTGGTTATAGCAGACGGAACCAGATTTAGCATATGAGAAATCTTGGTTGTAGTCATGTGAAGCTCACATGGGAAAGGACAAAAAAGTGGAATCACAATTCCAAACACTCAGAGATATATAATTTTTAACCTCAAAATAATTAAGTCAAAGAGTTATGAAAACAAAAACTAATTGGGAATTTTAATTATTTTAAAGAATAGGTCTCTGGTGACTGCCTCATTCCATGATGCAGAGTTGAGAAAAAGCGAAGAGCTTTCTAATTATATCAATTTTCCATTAAAAACTCTGGTTATCATTTATTAGTCTTATTTATAATGCCAAAGGATTATCAACCTAGTTGCTTTGTACTCTTAATCTACAGAGCACAAATAAATTAATGCAAATGTATTAGATCATATTCCCATAAATTACCATGCTTTAAGTTGAAGCAAATGAATTTATTTTTATGGAAGATTTTTAATCAACCCATTCATCAGAAATTTGACTTTATTAGGCTTAAGCAGTAGGTTATATGAAATAACTTAAGGAAGATTGTGCAGCTCCTAGTTCTTATCTGCACACCTGGCTTTATTTTATCAATAAATCACAGGATAAGAACTCAAAGAGGCTTCCACATTGAATCTGTGGTCAGGTTGTCATTTATTTGAGTGAATTAACATCTTAAATTGCTAAGAATGTTACCAAATTTTCCTGGAGGATTTCAGAGAAATGATGCACAAGTCTTTTAACACCCCATACTCCTGGCTGCATCACCTGCTCTTCTCCTTGTCTCCTTTACAGTAATGACTTAGGGGACCCCCAATGGGACAGAATATGAGTGCTGCAGGGAAGTTTCCTGACATTCCAGTCTCATGGAGGAGAAGAGACTCCCAGACCCCAAAAAACCAGGATCCATTTTGCCTACAACTATGAGTTTTCAGAAAATGTCGACCTCAGCAGGAACAGGCAATGACTATGTAAAAATATCTAGAAATATACATGTGAGTGTGTGTGTGCATATTCAGTACTATTGTATCAGGACTAATATATCTGGAGTCTTATTTTTGAACAAAACAAAACAAAAACTGAGGTTGTCATTGTCTGGGAGTTACCTCTCTCAAATATTGCTTCAAATTCTTTTCTAGCTCCTGTCTTCTCACTCAGCTAACTCTGGCCATCTTATGATGAAAAGCAATACAGGCATGATGACAGACTGATTAATTTGACAGATATTATTTATTCAGGCTGACTCTGGTCTAATCTCATCTCTGCACACTGGAGATGCAGCAGTGAAGGAAGGAGTTCCTGTTGTCTGGAAATGATTTACTTGTGCAATGAAACAGACCATACACAAATAGAAAAAGATATTGGCGGTCTGGAATGAGTCACGTTTTGAAGAAGAATTAAAGTGTGAGTGTCTAGAGAGTCTTTTAGAAAATGATTCAAAATAAAAAAAGACACCCACAAAATGGCCAATAATAATTAGCAAATCCCATAAATGAGATATGCTGATGTGGAAATCACTGCAATCTTATTTCATAGCAGAATACTGTAACTAAGTCATTGCATGTCTGTGTTATTTAGCAAATGAGTAGTTGTCCTGTGACCCATAGGATCATTGCTACTTTGGAGCAATGGGCTAACACACTTGCAGACTTGTCTGGAACTCACATTGATGACAATATATTCCCAGCCATGCTGAGGATAGTCCAGTGCTTGACAAATAAACAGATATTGGAACACAGCAAATTGCTCAGCATGCTCCAAGTCATGAAACACAAGGATGGCTGATACATACATAGACTGCATTGTAATCTGAAATACAGACTTGTGGTTGATTCAGCAATGGCAACTGAGCCTTTTATACATGCCAGCCCAGCAGCAGATGGAGGGTAAATTAGGATTACACAGCCTGACACTCTGTCCCGCCTTGGTCTGGCTGGCTCTTGCAAGCCCACAGGGCCCATGGGATCCTGGGCAGAGTGGGCAGCGCATTGGATTGCTATAGAAGGGACAGGAATGGCAGCGCAGTCACTGGCCATACAGGCAGTTGGCAGGGGGCACTGGTGATTTCAGAGGGGTGGTGGGGAAAGCAGAGCTCAGGAAGCAGCGGGCAAGTGGGGTGTGTGGGGTGGAGGAAGGGGCAGGGGGCGTATGGAAGGTGGGATGGGGTGCTGTCTGTGGATGGAACTGTGATGGACTACAGGCAGAGTCCCAAGATGCAGTCCCCTGAGCATACCCAACCTGGCAGGGTGAGGGCCGGAGGCCGTCCCAGGGCGATGATGGCACAGGGTCACAGCGAGCTGGGGCCTGCAGTTGGGCGCCGAGCACCTGGTTGCAAAGACCCCTGTAGTAAGCCAGGTGAGGCAGCACAGCCCTCCCCAGCCAAGGCCCTTGGGGGTGCGGTGGCGGGAGTCTGCGTCAATGGCCTTAAGGGTCTGAATGCGCATGCTCTTGATTGATTTCTGAAGCTAAGCAGGGTTGGGCACCGTCAGTACCTGGATGGGAGACTGCCTGGCAGTGTTGAGGCTTGTTCTTCTTTTTTAATGATATTGTTGACAGAGAAAATTATTGCCATTACTACTTAGGTGGGGAGTCAAATGAATGAAACTTGCCACACCTGGGCTCAATGTTGCAGTATGGGGAAAGCAAGAACTTTGGAATAAAACTGGATATATGCAGAGTCCTATCTCTTTTCCTTTCTATTTAAAAAAATATTTTTATTAATAAATCTTCACATCAATACATTCCATACATGGCAGACAATCAAAGGCTCACAATATCATCACATAGCTGTGTATTTATGACCATGATCATATAGTAGAATATTTACATCACTCCAGAAAAAGAAATAAAAAGAAAAAAACTAAAATAAGACATACCCTTTATCCCTCCCTCTCATCCACCACTAGTATTTCTAAATTTACTTTACCCTCTGTCCACCCTATTATTTATTTATTCTTTATCCACATTTTTTTTACTCATCTATCCATGCCCTGGATGAAAGGATTGCTCCAGGCTGAGCTTTCCCACCAGAGCGAAGGAGATCTGAGCCACGAGGTTGCCCCAACTACTGAAAGGACCGGACGTGAACGGCAAAACGATTGTTGTGTTGCTGAGCTGCCTCCCAGGTCCCAGGCTGGAGCTTGGCACCAGACTGGTGTTGTGCCCAGCCCAGGTGGCCAAGCGGCAGGGGGCGCTGGCGGTTTCGGAGAGGTGGTTGGAGATAGCTGGATCCAGGCAGCGGTGGGTAACTGGGATGTGCGGGAAGGGTGCGGGGGGCAGAAGGGGCAGGATGCTGTACAGGGACCCAACTGGGCTGGGCTGCATGCCGGGTCGCAAGATGCACCCTCTGTGCATGCGGGACCTGGTAGGGTGCAGGCAGGAGGCCGTCCCAGGGTGGCGATGGCACAAAGTGGCATCGATCAGGGCTGGCGATCGGGAGCTGGCTACTGGGTTGTGCAGCCCCCCTCAGCAAGCCAGGCGAGGCAATGCAGCCCTCCACAGCCGAGGCTCTTGGGGCTGCAGGGGCCAGGAGCCCTGTCAATGGCATTAAAGTCCTGAATGCGCATGCTCCAGGTTGATCTTGGAAGCTAAGCAGGGTTGTGAGAGGGTAGTGCCTAGATGGGAGACCATCTGGGAACCCCGTGTGTTGAAGGTTTTGGTTTCATTTCCTTATTTCTTTTTTTATTGATTATACTGAAGGAGAACTTATTACTATTATTACCTACTTGAGAAATCAATGATTGCAAACTAGCCTCACCTGTGCTCAGTGTCCCAGTATGGGGAAAGTAGGAACTTTGGAATAAAACTATATATGCACAGTCTGTCTCTAACTTTTTCTTTCTTTTTTATAATAATATTTTTATTGATAAATATTGACACCAATGCATTCCATATATGGTGGACAATCAATGGCTCACAATATCATCACACCAATGTATATTTATGGCCATGATCATTTTGTAGAGTATTTGCATCACTCCAGAAAAAGAAAAAAAAAGAAAATATCTCATACAAGCCATATGCCTTATCCCTCCCTCTCATTCACCACTACTAATTCCAAATACACAAGTTACTTTACTCTTTGCACCCCCTATTATTTATTTATTCTTTATCCACATCTTTTTACTCATCTGGGCATACCCTGGATGAAAGGAGCAAGAGAAACAAGGATTTCCCAATACCACAGTCACATTGTAAAACTGCATATAATATATAGTTGTATTTGGTATATAGCTGGGTATAACAAATAGTTCCTTATTGACTGCTGAGATTACTCTGAGTTATAGCAGGGAATCACACTATGCTGGACTAACTAACAAGATCTTACACTATATTGACAATTCCATGATATCATGGTGTGCAACTAAACTGTCCATAAAAATTAAATTCAGAAATGCACTAACCAGAATATATGCTGAAGCCTTTGGTCAGCTGCTTTGTGTCTTGGTGACTCCCTGTCATCTTCTTTAGTTCCTGGACGCCGGGTGCACCGTGCCTGACTGCCAACCTCAGACCCCTATGCTCCCCCACACTCCGAGCCTGATGCGCGCACTGTCTACAGCGCACCAGCCCCACAGCAGCCAACAATCACAGCAGAGCAAGGCAGCTGGCTGGGTCCTGCGGTCTATGAATCTTCCAGAATTGAAGACCCGCAGGCCAGCAAGGTGATCCCGGACCATGCAGAGCTTGGGGTGGAGAGCGAGAGGGCCGGGTTTGGGTGCTGCTTGCATGGTAGGATAAACAGGGGCCAAACACAGAGGATACAGCCTTTGCATCACAAACGCCTGTCACAGTGGGTCAGAAGGCGGGGCCGCGGTAGGTGGAGCTGAGCAGGAGGCCCCGCCCACCACGCAGCCCAAGCTTCAGCAGCTGCGGCTCGGTAGCAGCAGTGGCAGTGGCAGCAGTAGGGGCTGCGGATCAGGGAATCCCAGGAAGGCTGCCAGGCCCCGCCTTTGCAATCGGGTCCCTGGCCTGCTGGCAGGCGGAGACCCATCGCCGTTGCCAAAACGAAGGGCATTGATCTCTTCCGGACATCCTGCCCGCCCCCACCCAGAGCAAGACTAGCTAGTTTCCACCACGTGCCCTAGTTGGATATTCACATCAGAATGGAGGGGAGTGGAATCGCGAGGTCCCCCTGACTGCTGAGAGGACCAGACGTGCATGGCACAACGAGTGTATGTTGCGTGAAGGGACTGTATCCTAACAGTTGGGACGTCCCAAGTTCAGGATAGGCTTCCTGTGCACCCCTTCCGGGTTCCCAAGCTGGAGCCTGGCACCAGACAGGTGCTGCGCCCAGCACAGGTGGCCCAGTGGCACGTGGCACTGGTGGTTTCAGAGAGGTGGTTGGGGAAAGCTGGAGCCCTGCAGCATTGGGCTAGTGGGGTGTGCAGGATGGGGAAAGGGCCGGAAGCAGCCTGGCAGTAGGAGGCAGGCTTTCCATGTCCCAAGTGGGCTGGGCTGTGGGCAGGGTCGCAAGATGCAGCACCCTGAGCATGCATGACCCTGCAGGGTGCTGGTGGGAGGGCCATCCCAGAGTGGTGACTGCACAGGGTGGTGGCGAGCAGGGGCCTCATTCAGGAGCCATGCTCTGGGTTGCACAGACACCAACAGCAAGCCAGGTGAGGCAGTGCAGTCTGACCCCGCAGAGGCTCTTGGGCTACCTGTGGCAGGAACCCAGGCCAATGGCTATAATGGCCTGAATGCACATGCTCTGGCTTGATCTCTGAAGCTTAGTAGGATTGGCCTTGGTTAGGGCCTGGCTGGGAGACTGTCTAGGAATACCCTGTGTTTAGGTATTTTTTTTTCATTCTTAATGATCTGTGTCTCTTTTCTCTGAAACAACTGTTCTCCAAGTGTCTATGTCTGTTCCCTCTGTTGGTTTTGAGAGGGAACCAACATTTCTCAGTTTCTGGCTCTCTCCAAACTTTTTCCTCTTTTAAAAGAATCAAGGCCAACCTGGATTTTGTGGAGCCACATTTCCATGTAATCAAAGGATCACACCCATAATTGGTGCATTATATCTCCATGGATTTAATCTAATTGAAAATTTCCAAGCTACAATATTGATCAAGATTAAGAGAAATGTCTGCTTCCACAAATTTAATCAGGTTTAAAGCTTCTATTTTCTGAGGTACATAATACTTTCAAACTGGCACATTCCACAGTCTGGACACCAAAAAGGATATTTGTTTTTCCATATACAAAATACATTTACTCCATCACAATATCAAAAAGCCTTAAACAATTTTAATAGCAATACAAATACAATACAAAATTTAAAACAGTACGAAATTTCATCAAACTATTACAGGTATGGTGTGTTCTAAGACAAAAATTTTCTTCCAGCTCTGGACCTGTAAAACTTAGAACAAATTATCTTCTGCCAATATAGAGGGGAGGGACATTCATAGGTTAGATTTTTTCCACTTCCATAGGGAGAAGGAACATAGGGGTCACCAGATTTGTACAGTTCATGAAACCTGCATTGCAAAACTCCATTAGATTTCAAAGTCTGAGAGTCATTTTCCCTTAGGCTTTAGAAAGTGGCAGTCCCACACTTTGAAGGCCTATGCAGTGGCCCTTCAGTTCTCTCTGCAAGTGCTGGGGTGAGTTAAAACATTGGTGGTTATTGAGTAAGCAACCTTTTTCTTAGGTCCATCCTCTCTATACATTAGGGCTGTACCTGGGCTCTCTGCCATCTTTGGAGCACACACTCAAACCCTCCAGAAAAAATAGGGTGGCAGCCAGGACCCAAAATCCTAATTAATGTGCTCCACCCTCTCTGAGGCTTGAGATGACACAACACGTTCTGAGTATTGAGGCAGAAGGCCCACCCTCTATTTCTAGAAAAAAATCACCCTTTCCACTTGTATGAGTGGGTCTGCTCTCCTGGCTTGATATTTTCTGGCTCCAGAGCTTAACTTCCACAGTTCTTCCTCTGAAGACATTTTTCCTTCATGTTGTCCCTTTTAGTCCAGACTGGCAGTGATTCTGTTTATACAGATCCCACAGCATTCTTTATTGGTTTTCTATGCAATATGCTGGGATCATGCCCATCAGACAAAAGGATTTTCCATAAATCCTTCCTAGATAACTCCATCTCCAATCCTCACTTGTCCTGCAATGGCTAACTGCTTCCATACTTGGATAAATCCTCATGTGGAGCCTTATTAACTATGGTCCCACTTTCTGGAAGCCCGGATATTTCTAGAACACCAATTTCTGTTTACTTTGTACCTATGTTCAGTTCTCAACTTATCTCTTTCCTCTCACATTTTACTATAAGTTGCAAGAGAAACCAGACTGAATTTTCCACATTTGGTTGGGAAATTTTTTCTGGTAGATATCCAAATTCATTACTCTCAAGCTCTGCTTTCCAGCTGCAAATAATGCCTTCCTTCCAGCTTGGAATGACATGCTTATCATTTCTTCTAAACCCTTGTTCTAGTTTTCTAGCTGCTGGAATGCAATATACCAGAAATGGAATGGCTTTTTAAAAGGGGAATTTAATAAGTTGCTTGTTTATAGTTCTAAGGCCAAGAAAATGTCCCAATTATAACAAGTCTATAGAGATGTCCAATCAAAGGCATCCAGGGAAAGATACCTTGATTCAAGAAGGCCGATGAAGTTCAGGGTCTTTCTCTCAAGTGAGAAGGCACATAGCAAACACAGTCACAGTTTCTCTGTCAGCTGGAAGGACACATGGCAAACACAGTTTCATCTGCTAGCTTCCTCTCCTGGCTTCTGGTTTCATGAAGCTCCCCAGGAGGCATCTTCCTTCTTCATCTCCAAAGGTCACTGGTTTATGAGTTCCCTGTTTCTCATGGCTATGTGATTCTTCTCTGCTATCTCTGAATCTCTCATTCTCCAAAATTTTTCCTCTTTTATAGGACTTCAGAAACTAATCAAGACCCACCCAAATGGGTTGAGACACACCTCTACTTAATCCAGTTTAACAACCACTCTTGATTGAGTTACATCTCCAGGGAGATGATCTAATTACATACAGTATTGAATAGAGATTATTTTGCCTTTATGAAATGGGAACTTGATTAAAACATGGCTTTTCTAGGGGACATACATCCTTTCAAACCAGCACATTATTCCACCCTCTGGACCCTAAAATAGACATGTTTTTCCCATATATAGAATACATTCATTCCATCACAATATCAGAAATCCTTAAACCATTTCAGTAGCAATACAAATGAAATACAAAGTTAGAAACCGTATAAACTGCTATCAAAGTTAGTTACAGGCATGGTCTGTTCTAAGGTAAAGTTTTCCTCTGGCTCTAGACCTATAAAAACTCAAAACAAGTTGTTTGCTGTCAACATACAAAGGAGGAACATTCATAGGGTGCATATACCCATTTCCATAGGGAGGAAGGAACACAGGGGTCACTGGACCCATACAATTTTGAAAACCCATACAGCAAAGTCCATTAGTTTTCAAAGTCTGAGAGTCATTTTTCCTTGGGGCTTTTGAAAGCAGCAGTCCCACCCTTTCCAAGGGCCTATGCAGAGGCCTGTCTCTGAATGCAACCTTGTGGGACATTGGGGAGACCACCTTTTTCTCAGCTCCACCCCCTCCAAGCATTGGGGCCACACCCAGTCTCTCTGCCATCTCCCAGGCACATGCTCAACCCCTGTATGTGTTGGCAGCCAGGCTCTCTCCAAACCCCAAAGAATGTGCTACACTCCAAAGCCTGAGGTGGCATGACATTT
>PVIY010041987.1:0-14331 GCA_004026745.1 Myrmecophaga tridactyla | reverse complement strand
GGATAAGAAAAACAGAGTCCAGAGACTTTACAGGAAAGTCTGTCAACCTGCTGGGTCTCACCCTCAGGGAAAACCAATGCAGGTGACTCTTTCCTCCTGATAGGAGGCCAGTTTGGTCTGCGAAAATCTGATTGGGGTCTATAATACCTAAGTAGACCCTCCTAAGTTGGGTGGGGTGGGGGGAACACCATACAGGCAGGACAAGAAACAAGAAAACAAGAACTGAAAAAATTCTGATCTGTTACACAAAACTGAAGCTAGAGATGTAGAATAAACTGAAGTGAATATCAAGGAACAGATGGACAACAAAGGCATCCAGCAAGAAAATCTGAGGTAAAAAAGTAAAAACAATCTCCAGAATAAACTAATTAAGGAAATTAAATGTCTAGATGCTAGCCATAATGAATCATACTAGGAAAATTGAATAAATGGCCCAGTCAAAAAGGAACAAACAAACAATTCAAATGAGATACAGGAGTTGAAACAATTAATTCAGGATGTTCGAACAGACATAGAAAATCTTATCAAAAATCAAATCACTGAATTGAGGGAGGATATAAAGAAGGCAAGGGGTGAACAAAGAGAAGAAATTGAAAGTCTGAAAAAACACATCACAGAACTTACGGAAATGAAAGGCACAGTAGAAGAGATGAAAAAAACAATGGAAACCTACAATGTTAGATTTCAAGAGGCAGAAGATAGGATTAGTGAACTGGAGAACAAGACATCTGAAATCCAACAAGAAAAAGAAAATATAGGGAAAAGAATGGAAAAATATGAGTAGGGACTCAGGGAATTGAAGGACAACATGAAGCGCATGAATAAACGTTTTATGGGTGTTCCAGAAGGAGGAAAGAAGGGAAAAGAAGGAGAAAAACTAATGGAGGAAATTATCACTGAAAATTTCCCAACTCTTATGAGAAACTTAAAATTACAGATCCAAGAAGTGCAGCATACCCCAAACAGAATAGATCCAAATAGACGTACTCCAAGACACTTACCAATCAGAATGTCAGATGTCAAAGAGAAAGAGAGAATTTTGAAAGCAGCCAGAGGAAGGCAATTCATTACATATAAGGGAAGCCCAATAAGACAATGCGAAGATTTCTCAGCAGAAACCATGGACGCGAGAAGACGGTGATATGATATATTTAAGATACTAAAAGAGAAAACTGCCAACCAAGAATTCTATATCCAGCAAAATTGTCCTTCAAAAATGAGGGGGAAATTAAAACACTTTCAGACAAAAAAATCACTGAGAGAATTTGTGACCAATAAACAGGTTCTGCAAGAAATACTAAAGGGAGCACTAGAGACAGATAAGAAAAGATAGCAGAGAGAGGTGTGGAGAACAGTGTAGAAATGAAGACTATCAGTAAAGGCAAAAAGAAGAAAAATTAGATATGACATATAAAATCCAAAAGGCAAAATGATAGAAGAAAGTACTGCCCTTACAGTAATAACACTAAATGTTAATAGATTAAACTCCCCAATCAAAAGACACAGACTGGCAGAAAGGATTAAAAAAACAGAACCCATCTATATGCTGTCTACAGGAAATGCATCTTAGACCCAAGGATAAGCATAGGTTGAAAGTGAAAGGTTGGGAAAAGATACTTCATGCAAATAACAACCAGAAAAAAGCAAGAGTAGCTATACTAATATCCAACAAATTAGACTTCAAATGTAAGACAATTAAAAGAGTCAAAGAAGGACATTATGTATTAATAAAAGGAACAATTCAACAAGAAGACATAAAAATCATAAATATTTATGCACCAAGCCAGAGTACTCCAAACCGCATGAGGCAAACACTGCAAACACTGAAAAGAGAAATAGACACATCCTCCATAATAGTTGGAGACTTCAATTCCCCACTATCATCAATGGACAGAACATCTAGACAGAGGATCAATAAAGAAACAGAGAATTTGAATAATGTAATAAACTTAGACTAGACTTAGCAGACATTTATAGAACGTTACACCCCACCACAGCAGGCTACACCTTTTTCTCAAGTGCTCATGGATCATTCTCAAGGATAGACCATATGCTGGGTCACAAAGCAAGTCTCAATATATTTAAAAAGATTGAAGTCATACGAAACACTTTCTCAGATCATAAAGGAATGAAGTTGGAAATCAACAATAGGCATAGGGCCAGAAAATTCACAAATAAATGGAGGCTCAACAACACACTTTTTTTTTTGAAGTTACTTATTTGCTTTTTTATTAGTATATATTATATATTCACATACCATGTAATCATCCAAAGTGTACAATCAGTGGTTCACAATATCTTCATATAGCTCTGCATTTATTAGCACAATTGACTTTTCAGTTCTCTTTTGTGAAAAATAACATATATACAAAAAAGCAATAAATTTCAAAACACATCGCAACAAATTAGTTGTAGAACAGATTTCAGAATTTGGTATGGGTTTCAATTCCACAATTTTAGGCTTTTATTTCTAGCTGCTCTAAGATACTGGAGACTAAAGGAAATGTCAATATAATGATTCAGCAATCATACTCATTTGTTAAACCCCACCTTCTCTGTATAATTCCAATATCACCTTTGATCTTTCTCCCACTCTTTGGGGGTGTTTGGGCTATGCCCATTCTAACTTTTTGAAAGGCAGGGTCAATAACATGGGATAGGAAGATGGAACTAGCTGCTGTTCTGTAGAGGCTGGGCCCTCTGCATTTCAGTACTTATCTGGTCCAGGTACCCATGTAGAGGTTGTAGGTTTCTGGAAAGTTACCCTACTGCATGGAACCTTTGTAGAATCTTATAAATTGCCCTAGGTGTTTTTTAGGATTGGCAGGAATGGTTTTGATTGGGGTTTGGCAAGTTATAATAGGTAGCAATGTCTAATTGAAGCTTACATAAGAATGACATCCAGAGTAGCCTCCTGACTCTATTTGAACTCTCTCAGCCACCGACACCTTACTTTTAACACTTTTCTCCCTTTTGGTCATGAAGCATTGTTGATCCCACAGTGCTAGGTCAAGCTCATCCCTGGGAGTCATCACCCACGCTGCCAGGGAGACTTTCACCCCTGGAGGGTGATGATTTCATCAACAACACACTCTTAAACAACCAGTGGGTCAAGGAAGAAATTACAAGAGAAATCAGTAAATATCTTGAGGCAAATGAAAATGAAAACACAACATACAAAAATCTATGGGATAAAGCAAAGGCAGTGCTAAGAGGGAAATTTATTGCCCTAAATGTCTATATCAAAAAAGAAGAAAACAAAAATCGAGGAATTAACTGTCCACTTGGAAGAACTAGAGAAAGAACAGCAAACTAACCCCAAAGCAAGCAAAAGGAAAGAAATAAAAACGATTAGAGCAGAAATAAATGAAATTGAGAACATGAAAACAATCTAGAAAATCAACAAAACTGGAAGGTGACTCTAAGAGAAAATCAATAAGATTGATGAATCCTTAGCAAGGTTGACAAAAAGAAGAAGAGAGAGGATGCAAATAAATAAAATAAAAAATGGAAGAGGAGAGATAACCACTGACCCCCGCAGAAATAAAACAGGTAACGAGAGGATATTTTCTAGTTTGCTAGCTGCCGGAATGCAATATACCAGAAACAGAATGGCTTTTAATACGTTGCTAGCTTACAGTTCTAAGGCCAAGAAAATGTCCCAGTTAAAACAAGCCTATAGAAATGTCCAATCAAAGGCATCCAGGGAAAGATATCTTGGTTCAAGAAGGCTGATGAAGTTCAGGGTTTCTCTCTCAAATGAGAAGGCACATGGCAAACACAGTTAGGGTTTCTTCTCATCTGGAAGGGCACATGGCGAACACGGTGTCATCTGCTAGCTTTCTCTCCTGGCTTCTGGTTTCATGAAGCTCACCGGGAGGCATTTTCCTTCTTCATCTCCAAAGGTCGCTGGCTCATGGACTCTCTTGTTTTTTGCTGCTGCAGCATTCTCTGCTCTCTCCGAATCTCTCTCATTCTCCAAATTGTTTTCTCTTTTATAGGACTTCAGAAACTAAGCAAGACCCACCCAAATGGGTGGAGAGAGGCCTCCCCTAATCCATCTTAACAACCACTTTTGATTGAGTTACATCTCCAGGGAGATGATCTAATTACATGCCGTATTGAATAGTGATTATTCTGCCTTTACAAAATGGGATTTTGATTAAAACATGGCTTTTCAAGGGTACATACATCCTTTCAAACCAGCACAGGTTTATGCTAATTAACTAGACAATGTACATGAAATGGACAAATTGCTAGAAAGGCATGAACCCCCAACATTGACTCGAGAAGAAACAGATGATCTCAACAAACCAAACACAAGTAAAGAAATTGAATTAGTCATCGAGAAGTTCCCAAAGAAGGAAAGTCCAGGACCAGATGGCTTCACATGTAAACTCTACCAAACATTTAAGAAAGAATTCATACCAATCCTGCTCAAACTCTTCAAAAAAAGTCAAGTAGAGGGAAAGCTACCTAACTCATTCTATGAAGCCAACATCACCCTCCTACCAAAGCCAGACAAGGATACTACAAGAAAAGAAAATTACAAAGCAATCTCTCTAATGAATATAGATGTAAAAATCCTCAACAAAATTCTTGCAGATCGTATCCACCAGCACATTAAAAGAGTTATACACCTTGACCAAGTGGGATTCATCCCAGGTATGCAAGGATGGTTCAACAAAAGAAAATCGATTAATGGAATACACCATACCAACAAATCAAAGCAGAAAACCCATATGATCATCATGATTGATGCAGAAAAGGCATTTGACAAAATTCAACATCGTTTCTTGTTGAAAACAATATTGAGGAAAGGAACTTCCTCAACATGATAAAGGGAATATAAGAAAAACCCACAGCTAACATCATAGTCAATGGGGAAAAACTGAAAACTTTCCCTTAAGATCAGAAACAAGACAAGGATGTCCACTGTCACCATTGTTATTCAACATTGTGTTAGAAGTTCTAGCCAGAGCAATTAGACAAGAAAAAGAAATACAAGGCACCAAAATTGGAAAGAAGTAAAACTCTCACTGTTTGCAGATGGTATGATACTATATGTCAAAAACCCTGAAAGATCCACAGCAAAACTACTTGAGCTAATAAATGAGTACAGTAAAGGGGCAGGTTACAAGATCAACACTCAAAAATCTGCAGTCTTTCTATGCACTAGTAATGAGCAATTTGAGGAGGAAATCAAGAAAAAAATTCCATTTATAATTACAAGCAAAAGAATAAAATATTTAGGAATAAATTTAACTAAGGACACAAAAGACCTATACAAAGAAAAATATAAGAAATTGGTAAAATAAATCACAGAAGACCTAAATAAATGGAAGGGAATACTGTGTTCATAGATTGGAAGACTAAATATAATTAAGATTTCAATTCTACCTAAATTGATTTATAGATTCAATGCATTACCAATTAAAATCCCAAAACCTTATTTTTCAGAAATAGAAAAACCAATAACCAAATTTATCTGGAAAGGCAGGGTGCCCGGAATAGCTAAAAGTATCCTGAGAAAGAAAAATGAAGGTGGACGTCTCATACTCCAACATTAGCACAATAATGTTAGTACACCTGACTTTAAGGCGTGTTATGAAGCTACAGTGGTGAAAACAGCATGGTATTGGCATAAAGACAGATATACTGGCCAATGGAATCGAATAGGGTGTTCAGATATAGACCCTCTCATCTATGGACAACTGACCTTTGATAAGGCAGTCAAGCCAACTCACCCAGGACAGAACAGTCTCTTCAATAAATGGTGCCTGGAGAACTGGATATCCATATGCAAAAGAATGAAAGAGGACCCATATCTCACACCCTATACAAAAGTTAACTCAAAATGAATCAAAGACCGAAACATTAGAGCTAAGACCATAAAACTTTTAAAAGAAAATGTAGGGAAATATCTTATAAATCTTATAATAGGAGGTGGTTTCCTAGATTTTACACTCAAAGCATGAGCATTGAAGAAAGAAATAGATAAATGGGAACTCCTCAAAATTAAATACTTTTGTGCACCTAAGAACTTTGGCAGAAAAATAAAAAGACAGCCTACACAATGGGAGACAACATTTGGAAACAATATATCAGTAAAGATCTAGTATCCAGAATATAAACAGAAATTGTTCAACTCAACAACAGAAAGACAAACATCCCAATTATAAAATAGGCAAAAGACATGAACAGACACTTCTCAGAAGAGGGAATACCAATGGCCAAAAGACACATGAAAAGATGCTCAACTACCCTGGCTATTAGGGAAATGCAAATCAAAACCACAATGAGACATCATCTCACACCCAGCAGAGTGGTCATTATCAATAAAACAAAAAACAATAAGCGCTGGAAAGGATGTGGAGAAAGAGGCACACTTATCCACTGTTGGTGGGAATGTCAAATGGTACAACTGCTGTAGAAGACAGTTTGGTGGTTCCTCAAAAAGCTAAATATAGAATTGTTATATGACCCGGCAATACCATTGCTAGGTATCTACTCAGAGGACATGAGGGCAAGGACACAAACGGACATTTGCACACCAATGTTTATAGAAGCATTATTTCCAATTGCCAAGAGATGGAAACAGCCCAAATGTCCATCCACAGATGAGTGGCTAAACAAGCTGTGATATATACATATGATGGAATATTATGCAGCTGTAAGACAGAATAAAGTCATGAAGCATGTAACAACATGGATGGACCTTGAGGACATTATGCTGAGTGAGATTAGCCAGAAACAAAAAAACAAATACTGTGTGGTCTCACTGATACAAACTAACATTAATGAGTGAACTTGGAGAGTTGAAGTTAAGAACAGAGGACATCAGGAGATAGAAATAAGGTAGCTATTGGGTAATTGGAGCTGAAGGGATACAGACTGTGCAACAGGACTGACTGTAAAAATTCAGAAATAGATAGCACAATACTACCTGATTGTAGCACAATAATGTTAGTACACTGAATGAAGTAGAATGTGAGAATGATAGAGGGAGGAGGGCTGGGGGCACAAATGAAACCAGAAGGAAAGATGTACGATAAGACAAAGATGGTATAATCCAGGAATGCTTAGAGTGTACAATGATAGTGACTAAACACACAAATTTAAAAATGTTTTTGTATGAGGAAGAACAAAGGAATGTCAATATTGCAGGGTATTGAAAATAGATGGTAATTCATATTTTAAAACTTTAACTCGTGTGAGACTAAAAAAAATGTTTATTTGGTACAAAATTTATATTTTGACTAGTGCTTTTCCTAATATAACTTATATGGACAGTTTAATTGAGCACCCTAAGTACATGGAAACTTGAATAGGGTAAAGATTTTGTGGGTTTGTCCAGAATGATGCCCCGATAAATACCAGAGTGATTTGAACAGTGAATAAAATGTATTTGCAAAGTTTCCTTGGGAGAATGGCAAGAAAGGGGGAAAATTCAACTTCCCCATTTGGATCCCTGATATTCTTGCAAGCAGTGGGGACAACCAAATCAATAGGCTGAGCCCTCATTCTTGGGATTTGTTCCTATGAAATTTATCCTCGCAAAGGATAGGCTAAGCTTACGTAAAATTAGGCCTGAGTGTCACCCCCAGAGAACCTCTTTTTTTGCTCAGATGTGGCCTCTCTCTCCAGCCAACACGACAAACAAACTCACTGCCCTCCCCCTGTCTACGTGGGACATGACCCAGGGGTGTGAACCTTCCTGGCAACGTGGGACAGAAATCCTAGAATGAGCTGAGACTCAGCATCAGGGGATTGAGAAAACCTTCTCAACCAAAAGGGGGAAGAAAGAAATGAGACAAAATAGTGTCAGTGGCTGAGAGATTCCAAACAGAGTCGAGAGGTCATCCTGGAGGTTATTCTTACGCACTAAACAGATATCCCCTTTTTAGTTTAAGGTGTAATGGAGAGGCTAGAGGGAAGTGCCGGAAACTGTAGAGCTGTGTTCCAGTAGCCATGTTTCTTGAAGATGGAGTAAAAATTTTTCTTGAGTAAAAAATATGGATTAAAAATAAATAATAAGGGGAACAAATGTTAAAATAAATCGAATAGATTGAAATACTAGTGACCTATGAAAAGGAATGGTAAGGGGTATAGAAAAAAAAATAGGGGAATAAAGGTTAAAATCTGTTGAGTAGATGGAAATACCAGTTTGTCAATGAGAGGGAGGGGTAAGGGGCATGGTATGTGTGAGTTTTTCTTTTTATTTCTTTTTCTGGAGTGATGCAAGTGCTCTACGAAATGATCATGGTGATGAATACACAACTACGTGATGATATTGTGAGTGACTGATTGTACACCAAGAATGGAACGTTCATATGTGAAGGATGTTCACATTTGTATGTTGTTATGTTCTGTCAATAAAAATATTTTTAAAATATTATTTGGTAAATTGAGTAGATTGAAATGCAAGTGATCAATGAAAGAGAGGGGTAAGGGGTATGGTATGTATGAATTTTTTCCTGTTTTCTCTGTATTTCTTTTTCTGAATTGATGCAAATGTTCTAAGAAATGATCATGGTGATGAATATGCAACTATGTGATGATATTGTGAATTACTGATTGTATATGTAGAACGGAATGATCATATGTTAAGAATGTTTGTTTGTTGTTATATTTTTTTTAATTAAAAAAAAACAAACACCCAGAAAAAAACCTCAACTATTTGGTACCACCAGGGAACCCCCTGTTATTGCGTCAAACAATGAGGACACATATTAATATTAGCACATATTAATAGGCTAAGCCCTTGATCCTGAGGCTTGCTCTTGTGAAGCTTATGGAGGTAGTGGCTGAGAGATTTAAACAGAGTCGAAAGGCTACTCTGGAGGTCACTCTTACGCAAGCTTCAGGTAGACTTTGCACCTATCATAACTTGTCAAACCCCAACCAGGACCATTCCAGCCAATCCTAAAGAACACCTAGGGCAATATATAAGATTCTCAAAGCTTCCATGCACAAGGGTAATTTTCCAGAAACCTATAACCTCCAGATGGGTCCCTGGACCAGATAAGTCCTGAAATGCAGAGGGCCAGCCTCTCCAGAACATCAACTAACACAAACATCCATCTCCCTACCCCATATTACTGACAGCCCCTTCCAACATGAAAAAGTTAGAATGGGCATAGCCCAAATACTCCTAAAGAGTGGAAGAAAGATCAAAGGTGATGGTGGAGTGAAACACAGGAGGTAAGTTTTAACGAGTATGACTGCTGAATCATTATGTTGATATTTCTTTTAGTCTCCAGTATGTTAAAGCAGCTAGAAGTAAAAATCTAAAATTTTGCAATTGTAACCCATACCAAACTCTGAAATCTGTTCTAAAACTAATTGTCGTGCTGTGCTTTGAAATTTATTGCATATATATATGTTATTTTTCACACAAAAAAGGAAAAAAGTGATGATAAAAAATATTATTTGGACAGAGTATACACAGACACTTGAGATGGGTGAACAGTTAACTAATGAGGTTGAACTTAAATACAAGGGAATGGACAGACGGGACGACAACTAATTAGCGGGGTTATAAGTAACAGCCCATACTGAAGGTGAGCATGATTGGAAGGACTGAATAGGCTCATGTGCCCACCAGTTACCACTACAAATATAAATAAATTCTTTTCTTTTAATGTTTTTGTAAACAAGTTCTCGCATGGACCACTTCAAGGCTATGAATCCGGTACAGGAGTAAATGATATTGGGGTACAGGGGGAGCGACTACTGCATGCTGTGGGCTATGCTTGACAGGAAGCCATGAGCAGTGCCGCAGCAACACCAGGGGTAAATGATTGCATGGGAGGACGAGCAATCGGGCAGGGCTGGGCTTTCTATTTGGTGAGGGGGTGTTTAAAGTTATTTTTCTCTTGGGAACAATGAAGATGGTCTAAAATCGAGAGTGTTGACGATTGCACAGCTGAGCGAGGAGGACACTGTGACACATGGACTGTCAGCTTTGGACGTGGGTGGAGGTGGCTGCAGGATGCACTGACCGAGACGTAGAGCGGTCAGCCGTGGGGCAGAGTGTGCTGGGACACTGCGTGTCTACAGAAAGGCACCAAGTCATGAGGCGTGCAGTGAAGAGAATGAGCCTGAGAGACATGACGCGAGGCGGAACAAGTCAGAAACCCTGAAGCAGGTCAGGCCAGGGTCAAGATCGTTCAGGATCCAGCGGTGAGGAAGGCAGTGTCTGTATTTCAGAACCGCACCTACTCCACGAGGTCAAAGGTTTACCTTGTCCAGAAAGTACATTTCTGTAGCGCACACTCTAACTCAACCTGTACGGATGGGTCATTTCAGCAACCCAGACACAGGGAGCCCAGAGTAAGAATGAGGCCTTCTGTGTGCCTGTGAAATCCTTGTGTCCTATGCTCCTTTTATCTGCCTTGTCAACAGATGAGAAGAACACATGGAAGAAAAATAAATAATAGGGGGAACAAATGTTAAAATAAATTTAGTTTGAAATGCTAGTGATCAATGAAAGGGAGGGCTAAGGGGTATGGTATGTAAAAATTTTTTTTTGTTTTCGTTTTATTTCTTTTTCTGCAAATGTTCCAAGAAATTATTATGATGATGAATAAGCAACTATGTGATGATATTGTGAATTACTGATTATATATGTAGAACGGAATGATCAAATTAGGAATGTTTGCATTTGCTTTGTGATTTTTGGTATTTAAAAAAATAAAATAAATAAAAAGGTTTTCAAAAAGAAAAAATAGCATTATTGATAAAAGAAAAAATGATAAATTGGACTTTATTAAAATAAAAACCCTTTAATTCTTCAAATGTCACCATTGAGTAAGTGAAAATACAATCCCCAGAATGGGAGAAAATATTTGCAAAACATTTATCTATTAAGAGACTTGTCTCTAAAATATATTTAAGAACTCTTACAACTCAATAATTAAAAAGGCAACCCCATTTAAAAAATGGGAAAAGGATTTGAATAGACATTTCCCTGAAGAAGATATATGAATGGCCACTAAACACATGAAAAGGTACCCCAAATCATCAGTCATTAGGAAAACGCAAATCCAAACCACAAGGACTTACTGCTTCACACCCACTGGCATGGCTAAACTCAAAACATCAGGCAATAACAAGCGCTAACAAGAATGGGGGAAAATGCCACCTCATACGTTGCTGGTGGTAATATAAAATGATGCAACCACTTTGGAAACTCACTTGGCATTAACTATGAAATGTTAACCTTAGAAATTACTAAATGATCCAGAGATCCACTACCTGGTATATCCCCAAGAGAAATGGAAATACATGTCCACAAAAAAAAGCACCACACAAAAGCTTTCACAAGAATGTGCATAGCGGCAATATTCATAAAAGCCAAAAAGTTAAAATAATCCAAATGTTTATCAGCTAATGAATGGATGAACAATATATGCTATATCCACAAAATAGAATATTGTTCTGTAATAAAAAGGAAAAAGTTCTGAAGCATTCTACAATATGGATGAACCGTGAAAACATTGTGCTAAGTGAACAAAGTCAGACACACAAAACAACAAACATTGCTTGATTCCATTTATATGAACTATCCATCATAGTCAAATCTATAAGGACGGAAAATCAACTAGTGGTTGCCTGGAACTGGGTGGGGCCGTAGAGAGGGGAGCACAAGAAATAGGGACTGACTGCTAATGAATATCAAGTCTCTTTGAGAGTGGTAAAAATGTTCTAAAATTAGATTATAGTGATGCTTTCACAACTCTGTAAATATACTAAAAACTATTGAACTATACATTTAAGTGAGTGAATTTTATGATGCATAAATTATATCTCAATAAAGCTGTTTTTTTAAAAAGTAAAAAAATAATAAATAAATAAATAAATAATAGGGGGAACAAATGTTAAAATAAATTTAGTTTGAAATGCTAGCGATCAATGAAAGGGAGGGGTAAGGGGTATGATATGTATAAATTTTTTTCTTCTGTTTTTGTTTTATTTCTTTTTCTGAATTGATGCAAATGTTCTAAGAAATGAGCATGATGATGAATATGCAACTATGTGATGATATTGTGAATTACTGATTATATATGTAGAACGGAATGATCATATGTTAGGAATGTTTGTGTTTCTTTGTTGTCATATATTTTTTCAATCTAAAATTAATAAAAAAGATTAAAAAAAAAAAGAATGAGGTCCTTTGATCCTGTATAGATTAATGTAATGCCTGGATACATTCCAGAGTATATTAAGCAGATAATCAAAAAGTATTGGCAAAGTCCCTTGGGGCAAGGGAGAAAAAATATGGAACTATTAAACTTCACCACTGGGGAAACCCCTGATACCATGTCAAACTTTAGTGGTACCCAAGTCAATAGGCCAAGCCTTTGATCTTGAGGCTTACTCTTGTGACACTTACATAGGTAGCGGAGAAGCTTAGACTTCCTACAGGCATGCCTAAGAGTTACCTCTGGAGGACCTCTGTGGCTGCTCAGATGGGGCCTCAGTCTCTCTAAGCAAAACTCTGCAAGTGAAATCATTGCCCTCCCCATATGTGGGACATGACATCCAGGGGTGAAAGTCTCCCTGGTGATGTGGGAGAGGACTCCCAGGGATGAATCCAGACCTGGCACCGTGGGATCAACAATTCCATCCCGACCAAAAGGGGGAAAAGAAGTATAATTAGTTAGATATCAGTGGCAGAGAGAGTTCAAATGGAGTTGAGAGGCTACTCTGGAGGCTGCTCTCATGCCAGCTTCAGTTAGATCTTGCTATTTACCACAATTTGTCAAACCCCAACCAGAACCATTCCTGCCAACCCGAAAGAACACCTAGAGCATTATATGAGATTCTACAAAGGTTCCATGCATATGATTACTTTCCAGAAACCTACAGCCTGCAGATAGGTTCCTAGGCCAGGTAAGCCCTGAAACCCAGCAGGGCCAGCCTCTCGAGGTCGTCTGCTAGTTGCATCCCCCTATCCCACATCATTGACAGCCCTTTACCACAAGAAAAAGTTAAAAAGGGCAGAGCCCAAATGTCCCTAAAGATTGGGAAGATCAGAGAAGAAGGGACTATAACAGAGAAGATAGGATTTAATAAACGAGCACGAGTGCTGAACCATTATACCGATGTTTTAATCTCCAGCGTGCTGGGCCAGCTGAAGGAAAAACCTGAAATTGTGGCGCTGTAACCCACGCCAAAGTCTGAAATCTGTTCTATAACCACTTGTTACAATTCACTTTGAAATTTATGGCTTGTTTATATATATTTCAGAATTTAAATTATTTGGGCTAGATAACAGCAAGCCGTGGGCCCAACGTGCCTGACTTCTCTGAGTCTTCCCTTAGCAGGTGCTGGTGTGTTGCTTTACACGACAGATTCCCTCCCACGCTAGTCTCTGAGCTCATAAAAAGGAGTGTGAGGGCACCACCAACCTGCAGTCTTAGAGAAAGAAAAGTCAACGAAATAAGAAAAACAAGAGAGGGAAAGGAAGGCAAAGAGGGAGGGGCAGGCCAAGGGCGCCCGTGCTGGTCCCAGCCCCTCAGCGAGCCCCCAAACACGCCTTCTGTCTCCCCACGGGCTCCCCGCTGTGTCCTGGGGCCTCCTTTCCTCTTTGAGGGACCAGCTGTGCCCCTGGGACCCCTGGCTCAGTCCCCCAGGGGCCGCTGCCCTCCCCCGCACAGCCATGCCCCTTGCCCTGCTCCGCACAATAGCCCCGGCGGCCGGTGACTAGGACAGGGCTGTCCGGCAGGGTGGGGGCGGCCCTGGGAGCCCCTCCTTCCCGGCCAACCGCGAGCAGGGGGTGGTCGCTGCCCCAGGCGGGCGCACAGGTGCCTCGGCACAGCCCCACGTGCTGTATGGCAACTGTGCCAACAGGTGTGCCGTAGCGTCGGGGGCTGGGGTGGGCGCAGGCTGGGCTGCGGTGCCGCCCGGGCCCGCTCACGCATTCACCTGCCTGCAAGGCACCGACGCACCCAGAACCATGCGCCCTGAGGGGCTGGCCGCCCAGGGACTCCCCAGGGGCCCCCCCAATACCCGGGGCCGGTAGGAACAGCCCCAGGCCCGGGAGGGAGCAAATGCCCAGCCGTGCCTGGAGTAAAGTCCCCGCAACGTGAAACCAGCCGCCAACCCCGCAGAGTCACAATCCAGAGCATCCCTGTGCCCTGCTGGCCCCAGACCGTTTTCATCACCCAAAGGACCCCCTCCCCAGGAGATGTCGTCCCCTCCCCCGCCTGCAGCCCCTGCCCACTGCACCTGCTCTGCCTGGACGGTGGTTTCCCACTCTCAGAGGTAGCAAGCCTGAGGGTGGAGCCGGCTGCCACCGGCCGGGAACAGTGTTTCTGTGCAGAG